>JARUPY010000246.1:0-122480 GCA_029817715.1 Melastoma dodecandrum
TTGCAACTTTATGATTGCTGTTTTGGTGCATGCTCGGGACGTGCCTTGCTTGCAAGCTGACCCAACCCTGCTGGAACTCCAGTTGACGACTCGGGCAGCTATCGCCGTCCGATGGCGTGAAGCCAATCAGCAAGACCTTGCGGCGGCATTAGACGTATCTGCGCTGTCATGGCTCGAACGCCATGCCGCCGCTCTCGATGGCGGACGAGCCTTGCGCCAGCGACTCGACGATGCCCCTACCTCCCTGAGAGAGCCCCGATGCTCGACCTCGCCGCTCAATCTCTTCGGCCTCTCTCAGCCTTCGAGCGGACCCTGCTGCTGCTCTGCGCCGGGCTCGAGCTCGACGCGCGGTTCGCCGTGCTATGCGGCCGGCTGCAGCGCATGCCGGATGCCGGCCCGTGCACGTTCAGCCTCGCACTCGCCGTCCTGCCCGAGGCCGACTGGGCGAGCCTGTCGCCTGCCGCGCCGCTACGGTGGTGGAAACTGATCACCCTCGCCGAGGCCGGCTCGCTGGTCCTCAGCCCATTGCGCATCGACGAGCGCATCCTGCACTTCCTGCTCGGCGTCGATTTCGTCGACGCGCGGCTCGCCGCCATCCTCGATGTACGGGCCTCCCGTCCCCGATCTGCCGGAGATTGCCCAAGGCTCCGCCGAGGCCCTGGCCCGCCACCTCGACGACGATGCCGGCGCCGTCCTGCATCTCGCCGCCGGGCGGCGCTCGCCGTGGCGCGCCGTCGCGCATGCCGCTTGCGATCTCGCCGGCTGCGACCTCGAGACCCTGCCGGTGCACGCCATTCCGACGGCGCCGGAAGCGTTCGGCGAGATGCTGCGACTGTGGAACCGCGAGGCCCGCCTCACCGGACGCGTCCTGCTCGTCGATTGCGAGGAGGCCCGCCCACGGACCCCGCCCAGGCCCGCGCCCTGGAGCGCCTGCTGCGCAACGTGGCCGGCCGGATCATCCTGGTGTCCGCAGAGCCGCCCCGCTTCTCGGGACGCGCCCTGCTGACCATCCCACTCGCCGATCCGACACCCGCCGAGCAGCGCGAGGTCTGGCTCCGCGAGCTTGGCGCGGCTGACGAACGCCGAGGCCCCCGACGCACCCGAGGCGGATCCGCGCCCGCGCGCCTCTCCGCGGCCGCGGTCGGCCGGCTCGCCTGGCAGTTCAAGCTCGACGACCTCGACATCGCCTCGATCGGCGAGACCGTGCGCGACCTATCCGCCGACGCTTGGGCTACCGTCGCGTGGAACGCCGCCCGGATCCGCTGCCGCGCCGGGCTCGACGACCTGGCGCAGCGGCTCGAAAGCCGCCACGGGTGGGACGACCTCATCCTGCCGGACGCCGAGATCGCGTTGCTGCGCGAGATCGTCGTCCGCATGCGCCAGGGCGGCCGCGTCTACGAGGACTGGGGCTTCGGCGCGCGCGACGACCGCGGCACAGGCGTGGTGGCGCTGTTCGCCGGCGCCAGCGGCACCGGCAAGACCTTGGCCGCCGAGATCGTCGCCCGCGACCTCGACCTCGACTGCTACCGCGTCGACCTCAGCGCCATCTCCAGCAAATGGATCGGCGAGACCGAGAAGAACCTGCGCCGCATCTTCGACGCCGCGGAGGACGGCGGGGTGATCCTGCTGTTCGACGAGGCCGACGCGCTGTTCGGCAAGCGCAGCGAGGTCAAGGACAGCCACGACCGCTACGCGAACATCGAGGTCAGCTATCTGCTGCAACGCGTCGAGGCCTATCGCGCGGCCTCGCCATCCTCACCACGAACATCAAGGCGGCGATCGATACCGCTTTCCTGCGCCGCCTCAGCTTCGTCGTGAGCTTCCCGTTCCCGGACGCGACGCAGCGCGCGCGCCTATGGCGCCGCGTGTTTCCTTCGCAGGCCCCGCTCGCGTCGCTCGACCTCGGCCGCCTCGCCACCTTGAACGTATCCGGGCGCGCAGATCCGCAATATCGCGCTCGCTGCGGCGTTCCGCGCCGCCGAGGCGGGCGAGACGATCGGCATGCGTCACCTGCGCGACGCGGCCCGGCTCGAGTTCATCAAGCTCGATCGGCCTTTTCCCGACAGCGAGACGCGCGACTGGGGCTGAGGCCGTCAAACGAGGGGGGAGCGACGTCATGGTACGGCGCAACTGGCAGAACAGGGGACACGCGGGACAAAAGTCCTTCCCGAGAAAGCATGTCGACAACAAGCCGTGGCGCGGCGGCCAGCGGTGGAGGCCTCCCAACAGCGGAGCGAGGGTCAGGCCCACCCACATATTCTTCCCGGATTCGAACGATCCGCAGCCCCAGGGCGGCGTGCCCAGGCATATCTCGCTCGCCGATGACACGCGCCCGCCACGGAACGCTTAACGCCTTCGCCGCCGATCACGTTGCCGGCATCCGTCAATTCCAAGAAGCGCGACCGCGACACGCTCGATGCGAGTCCGCCAGACGCCAAGCCCGCGACATCGTCCAACACGGCGTCGAAGGCGCATATCGTCGTGTCGCCCGCGCCGGGAACGCGTAGCGGCGGGACGCCTCCTGTGAAGAAGCTGAAGCCCAACGCCGCTCTCATCCCAGGGCCGACGTCGCCGATGTCGAAAGGAGCTTCGAAGCCGGTCTCTGCGATTCAGACCGGCAAAGCGTCTTCGGCACCACTCCAGAACATCATCAAGATCGGGAAAGGCCCGACACAGCCGCCCATCATCAGGATTGGGAAGGGCCCCGACCCCAAGACGCCGGTCAAGAAGGTGGGCGTGCCCTCGTCGACGAACGGCAAGTCGAAAGGGCTGACAACGTCCCCGCCCTCTCCCGCCAAGATCACGACGACCACGCTCGCGCCCAAGGTCAAGACGCCCGCCCTCCCTCGGGCGCTCACGGCGAAAGAACGGATCGAGGCCGCGCGCGCGACCCGCAACAAGAACGCGAAAGATGCTCGTGACGAATTGGGAAAAGATGGAGGTCGACCGCCACAAGGTAAATGGCCCGGATGGCTGGACGCAGCTTCAACACCTCATTCGTCAAAAAGGGCCGCTCGAGCTGGGTCGGCGCGGAGATGGATTACACTTTTGCAGGCCGGAAGGCAAAATATCAGTTTGAAGTCAATAATCAGGAGTATTTCGGCAGCCCGAAGCTCAATGCATACTATCAAGATAGCCTTCCCGGCCGAAAATCGATCAATTACTCGAGAGATGCACCTGATCCGAAAAACAAAAAGCAGACAAAGAACGATCTATTGGGGACGAAGCGAACGGAGGACAACTTCCTCGATACGTCCGGCGCCATTCTCGACCGCGAGATCGCGCGGAACGCCCTCAGGGTCATGCGCGGGAAACCGGACCTCGATAACAGCCTGTCGAAGCAAATGCTGAAAGAAAAAAAGACGACCCCGCAGACGGTGGAGACCGGCCTGAATCGCGCGCTCCGCATCGGGGCATTGCGCCAGACCTCGGAGCGCGCCCGAAGCGTCAAATCCGTGCATCAGGTTTATCCTCTCCTCTATCAGGTGAAGCACAGGAATCACCTTTCTACGGACCTGTGGAAGACCGCCAAGCTACGAACCATCTTCGGCACCAGCGAAGCCGCGGCGAAACGTTTGGGTGGCATCGATGTCGCCGCGCAGCCGGGTGGCGCGGAAAGCGTACGAAACCTCACGGAAAGGCAGATGAACGCGCCGTGGGAAAGCGACGCCATGAAAGAGATCTATGCAAGTCATGCGAGCCGGAAGGTCGACAAGAGCGACCCGGGAAAGCTTCGTTATCCGACGTGGGACGACTGGCTCGCGCATAAGCTGGAGCGAGCGAATACGCACTACGCGCCCCGCGAGACCGCGCTTTGAGCCCGTCCCTAGCGCAAATCTAACGAGCGCCGTCGGCGGCCCTCGCGCCGGCTAGCGTCAAGTATGGACCGCGACAGCGGCCGGCGGCCTGATCCGGTAGGCCGCGACGTACAGCGCCGGCAGGAAGATCAGCGTCAGCACCGTACCGGCCAGGATGCCGCCGATCATCGCGTAGGCCATCGGGCCCCAGAACACCTCGCGGGCGATCGGAATCATGCCGAGGCTCGCGGCCGCCGCCGTCAGCATGATCGGCCGGAAGCGGTGCAGCGTCGCCTCGACCACCGCGTTCCACGGCTCGCGCCCCTGGGCATGGAACTCGTCGATCTGCGTCACCAGGATGACCGAGTTGCGCATGATGATGCCGAACATCGCCAGCACGCCGAGGATCGCCACAAACCCGAGAGGCGCGCCGAACGGCAGGAGCGCGGCGACGACGCCGATGAGGGCGAGCGGGGCCACGCTGACGACGAGCGCGAGCTTGCCGAAGCTTTGCAGCTGCACCATCAGGAACGTCGCCATCACCAGCAGCATCACCGGCACCACGGTGATGATCGGCCCTTGGCCCTTGCCGCTCTCCTCCACCGCGCCGCCGGTCGCCAACGCGGAGCCGGGCGGCAGATCCTGCGCGAAGGCGTCGATCTTCGGCTTCAGGTCGGCCACCACCGTCGCCGGTTGCACGTCGTCGAGGATCGCCGCCTGCACGGTGATCGTCGGCAGCCGGTCGCGCCGCCAGACGATCGGCTGCTCCAGCTCGTAGCCGAGCCTGGCGAAGGAAAGCAGCGGCACCACGCGGCCGTTGGGCAGGCCGACCTGCAAGGTCTGCATCGTGTCGATCGAATGCCGGTCGAGCGCCTGCGCGCGGCCGATCACGTCGACGAGGTAGATCGAGTCGCGCACCTGGGTGATCGACTGGCCGCCGAGCACCCCGTTCAGGATATTGGCGATGTCCTGCGAGGAGATGCCGAGCTGGCGGGCCTTGTCCTGCAGGATTTCCACGCGCAGCACTTGGCCGGGCTCGTTCCAGTCGAGGGTGGGCGGCCGCACGTGCGGGTCCTCGGCGACGACCTTGCGCAAGCCCAGCGCCGTCTCGCGCACGGCCTGGATGTCCGGCCCGGAGAGCCGGTACTGGATCGGCCGGCCGACGGGCGGGCCGAGGTCGAGCGTGTGGACGAACACATCCGTGCCGACGAAATGTTCGCGCCCGAACTGCTGGAGCTTCGGCATCAAACGATTGCGCGCCTCGAGCGAATTCGTCACCACCACCGCCTGGCCGAAGAAGGCATTCTGCAGCTGCTGGTCCAGCGGCAGGTAGAAGCGGAGCGCGCCCTGGCCGACATACGAGCTCCAATGAGCGATGTCGGGAATCGCCTTTGAAGCCGGCCTCGAACTGGTCCATCTGCTTCTTCGTCTCCTCGATCGAGCTCGACTGCGGCAAGGTGAGATCGACGAGGATCTCGACGCGGTCGGACGACGGGAAGAACTGCTGCTGCACGTAGGTCATGCCGACGATCGACGCGCCGAGCAGCGCTAACGTGATGCCGATGGTCAGCCAGCGCGCCCGCATGGCGCCGACGAGCAGCCAGCGGAAGATCGACATCACGCGGCCGGGCTTGTCCGCATGCTTGTGCTTCAGCGTCGTCGGCAGGATGAGCACGCCGATGAGCGGGGCGAAAAGCACCGCGACGACCCAGGAGACGAGCAAGGCCACCGCGATGACGACGAAGAGGCTGTAGGTGTACTCGACGGCGGCACTGCCGTTGAAACCGATCGGGAGGAAGCCGGCGACGGTGACGAGCGTGCCGGTCAGCATCGGAAAGGCGGTCGAGCGATAGGCGAAGATCGCCGCGTCGTGCTTCGTGTCGCCGGCCTCGAGCCGCGAGACCATCGATTCCACCGCGATCATCGCGTCGTCGACGAGAAGCCCGAGCGCGATGATCAGCGCGCCGAGCGAGATGCGCTGCAAGGTGACGCCCTGCGCCTCGAGCAGGATGAAGGTGGCCGCCAGCACCAGCGGGATCGAGATCGACACGCCGAGGCCGGCGCGCACGCCGAGGCTGATGAAGCTGACGACGAGCACGATGGCGATGGCCTCGAGCAGCGCCTCTGTGAAGCCGCCGACGGCCTTTTCGACGATGCGCGGCTGGTCGGAGACAAGATGCACGCCGACGCCGATCGGCAGGTGGCCCTCGAGCGTCCGCATCTTCGCCTTCAGGTCCTTGCCGAAGGCGAGCAGGTTACCGCCCGAACGCATCGCGATGGCCAGACCGATCGCCGGCTGGCCGTCGTAGCGGAACATCGGCTGCAGCGGCTCGACGTAGCCTCGGCGGATGTCGGCGACGTCGGCGAGGCGGAAGAAGCGGTCGTTGATGCGCAGGTTGTTGATCGCCTCGAGGCTCGTCTCATTGGCGAACGAGCCAGAGACGCGTACCGAGACCTGTTCGGCGCCGGCCTGGATGACGCCCGATGGCGCCACCGCGTTCTGCGCCTGCAGAGTCTTGATCAGCGCGTTGATGTCGATCCCGAGGCCTGCGATCTTGCGCGGCGAGATGTCGAGGTAGATCGCCTCGTCCTGCGTGCCGAGGAGCTGCGTCTTGCCGATGTTGGGCACGTGCATCACGGCGCTGCGCACGCCCTCGACGTAATCGCGAAGCTGGCGCATCGACAAGGCCGTCGCCGGTGAAGGCGTAGATGTTGCCGAAGACGTCGCCGAACTCATCGTTGAAGAAGGGCCCCTGCACGCCGGAGGGGAAGTCGCCCTTGATGTCGCCGATGTGCTTGCGGACCTGGTAGAACAGGTTCGGCAGCTTCTTCGGATCGGTCGTGTCCTTGAAATTGACGAGGACTGTGGCCTTGCCGGGCAGGGTGTAGCTCTTGGTGTAGTCGATCGAGTCGACCTGCTGCACCTCCTTCTCGATGCGGTCGGTGACCTGCTCGACGGTGTCCTGGATGGTCGCGCCGGGCCAGCTTGCGGTGATCAGCATCGTCTTGATCGCGAAGGCCGGATCCTCCTCGCGGCCGAGCCGCTGGTAGGAGAGCACGCCCGCGACGATCGACACGAGCATGAGGAAGACGACGAACGCGCGGTGATCGAGCGCCCAGGCCGAGAGGTTGAAGGACTTCAAAGCTTGGCGCCTTCGCTCATCGGGATGCCGCGGGCGACCGCCTGCCCGTCGGTGAGGCTGTGCACGCCGACGACGACCACCTCGTCGCCCGCCGCGAGGCCGGAGGCGACGCGTACCATGCCGCTGTCGCCCCGGCCTGCGGCGACGCCGATCTCGCGCCGCTCGACATGGCCGCCGTCCTTGGCGAGCAGCCAGACCGCATGCTTGCCGCCGTCGTCGAGGACCGCGGTCGCCGGGATGCGGATCAACGGCGCGATCGCCTCGGCGAAGGCCACCGTCAAGGTCGTCCCGAGCCGGAAGGCGGGCCCCGGGTTCTCGAGCGTCATGCGAACGCGATGCGTTCGCGTCGCGGCGTCGGCGAGCGGCCCGATCTCGCGCACCTTCGCGCGCGTCTCGAACTGCGGCGACGACTGCAGTTGCACCAGGAACTCCATGCCGGGCTTGACCCGCGAGATCAGCTCGTCGGGGATGTCGACGACCGCCTCGCGCACGTCCGGCCCGCGCGACGGTGACGACCGCCTGGCCGAGCGACACGTACTGGCCGACCTCCGCCGACCAGGCCGTGACGACGCCGTCGAAAGCGGCGTCGAGCTCGGTGTAGCCGACCTGGTCCTCGGCGTTGTGCAGGGCCGCCTTCGCCTGGTTGAGCCCGCGCGTTCGCCGTGTCGCGGGCGGCAACCGCGTTGTCGAGCGTCGCCTGCGTCGTGTTCCCGCCGCCGATCAGGGCCTTGGCGCGCTGCGCGGCGCCTTCCGCGTTGGCGAGCTGCGCCTGGGCATCGGCGACGTCGGCCTTCGCGCGGGTCAGATTGAACCGGATGATCGTCGGGTCGAGCGCGGCGAGCCTCTGGCCGGCCTTGACGCTGTCGCCGACGTAGACGTCGCGGGCAACCATGCGCCCCGCCACCTGGAAGCCGAGCTGCGTCTGGTAGCGCGCCTCGACGGTGCTCGCGAAGGGACCGAAACATCTCGCTCGTCTGCGGCACGATGCGCAGGGTGAGCACCGGGCGCGGCGGCAGCGGCGGCTCGGCCGCCTCCTTGCAGCCGGCAAGAGCCAGGGCGGCGAGGAAGACAAGAGCGCCGCAGGCTTTCCTTCTCCCGCTCGCCGGAGAAGGTGGCCCCGCGGAGCGGGGTCGGATGAGGGGCGTTTCCGCTTGTGCCTGCGATGAAGGAGAAGCGGCGACTTCCCTCATCCGGCGCTTCGCGCCACCTTCTCCCGTAAGCGGGAGAAGGGAAGTCCGCGCCTGCCGCCTCACTTGCCCGCCACCATCGAGGCGATGCCGACGACCTGTCCCGGGTAGAGGAACTGGATGCCCGCCGTCACCACCATCTCGCCCGGCGCGACGCCGCCGGCAAGGATGATCTCGTCGCCGGTGTAGCGCACGATCTCGACGACCTTCGGCTCGACGACATGCGTCGTCGCGTCGACGGTCCAGACCGCCGGCTTGTCGTGCCAGCGGTAGAGCGCGCCGCGCGGCAGAACGATCGCCTGGCGCGGACGCATCGCGCCGACGCCGACCACGGCGGCGCCGAGCGACATCTGCGGCGGCACGGTGTCGAGGCCGATCTTCACCTTCACCGTGCCCGAGGCCGGATCGACGCTCGGCGAGATTTCGCGGACTTCGCCGGTCGTCGCGACCTTCGGGTCGGCCTGCAGGTAGACCTGAACCACGTAATCGCCGGGCGGGGAGGCGACGAGCGCCTCGTAGACATCGAAGACGGCGTCGCGGCCGCCGTCCTGCGCCAGGGTGAAGACCGTCTGTCCCGCCTGGACGACCTGCCCCACTTCGGCGTTGCGCGCCGTGATGATGCCCGGGACGCCGGCGCGCAGCTCGACGTAGCCATACTGCTCCTGTGCCGTGCCGAGCGCCGCCTTCGCGGACTCGACGGCGGCGGTCTGCGTGCGCAGCTGCTGCTCGGCCTGGTCGTAGGCCGGGCGGGTGGCGTAGCCCTGCTTGAAGAGAGCCGCCTGGCGGTCGTAGTTGGTCTTCGCCTGGGTGAGCAGCGCCTGCGCCGAGACGAGGCCGGCCTTGGCCGTGTCGACATTGGCCTGCTGGTCGCGCGGATCGAGCCGCGCCAGCACGGTATCGGCGTTTACATGGTCGCCGACCTCGACGAGGCGCTCCGAGATCTTGCCGGAGATGCGGAAAGGCGACGTTCGACGTGTACTTCGGCTCGATGTCGCCGGTCAGCGCGACCTTGCCGACATAGGTCCGGGGTTCGACGCGCACGGCGTCGACGAGCACGCAGCGCGCGTCGCAAGCGGGCTCGGCTTCGGCACGCATCGGTGTGACGAAGCCGAGAACGGCGAGGCCGAGGACGGCCGGGAGAAGACGGGCGAAACGAGGCGAGGCGCCTCGGACGGCCTCGATTGGCGGCAACAGATGCTCCAAAGGACCACCTCGTCGAACGAGGCCTCCATGGCATCATACTCTAGACGGAGCAAATCGACGCCCGGTCAAATCGCCAAAATTGTCATCGCTGCCAAGCCGCGAACGCATGACCGAGGCGCGAGGTCGCGGACAGCCTGGGGGTGATTGCCGTAGCCGTTGTTGTCCATGAACGCCGCCAGCTCGCCGGAAACGCTGATCATCGCACGTTCGACCAGGGTTCATCCTCGCCGCGCGTGCGGCGTCGCCACCGCGATCTCGTCAAAACCCTTGATCCGATAGATCGCGAACGAGACCGCCCAGGCGCCGACGAAGAGGCCAATGATCAGATAACCGACGAGGCCGAAATTGGCGTTGATGTCGCCGATGGTCTCCCAGAACACGCCCTTCAATTGCAGCCTGTCGCCGATCAGGTTCAAGGCTTCGAGACTGCCGACGACGAGCGCGACCAGCACCGAGACGGCGGTAATCGTGATGTTGTAATAGAGCTTGCGGATCGGCTTGCGGAAGGCCCAGCCATAGGCGCCCAGCATCAGCACGCCATCGGTCGTGTCGATCAGCGCCATGCCGGCGGTGAAGAGCGCCGGGAACACCAGGATCGACCAGATCGGCAGCCCCTGTGAGGCGCCCGCGGCGGACATGCCGAGCAGCCCGACCTCGGTCGCGGTGTCGAAGCCGAGGCCGAACAGGAAGCCGAGCGGATACATATGCCAGCTGCGGGTGATGAGGCGGAACATCGGCCGGAAGATGCGCGCCATGACGCCGCCGCGCGCCATCAGCAGATCGAGGTCCTCGTCGACATAGGCGCCGCCGGCCCTCACGTGCCGGAACGTCCGATAGACCGCGGTTAGGATGACGATGTTCATGAGCGCGATGGCGAGCAGGAAGACGGCCGACACCAAGGTACCGACCGTGCCCCCGACGTCGTGAATGGCCTCCATCCGACCCTTGAACGCCGTTGCCGTGGCGGCGATCGCCACCGATGCCAGGATGACGATGGTCGAATGGCCGAGCGAAAAGAACAGGCCGACGCCGACCGGCCGCTTGCCCTCCTGCATGAGCTTGCGGGTGACGTTGTCGATCGCCGCGATATGGTCGGCATCCACCGCATGCCGCAGGCCGAATCCGTAGGCGAGCAGGGCCGTACCGAGCTGCACAGGATAATCGCGGAACGCGACGAGCGCCCAGGCCCACGCCGCGAGGTTGGTGCCGATCAGCAGGGCATAGAGCGCGACGACCTTGCGGCGGACGCCGTGTGAGCCGTCGTCGAAGAGGCGCGCCAGGCTGAAAGCCATCCCCATCCTCTCAGCGGAGCGCGGACCAGAGTGCTCCGCTGTCGCCACGGTAGGAAGGCGATATCGTACCGTATAGCGCAATTTGGTCGGGTAGGGTCTGCGCCGCCGCGATCACGAACGAGAACGTCAACTGACCGACGCATCGGCCGACAGGCCAGCCGACGGAAGCCGTACGTCGCATTGATTCGTCATCTCGCGCGAATTACGATGATCACAATTAATTAATCATGGGGAGGCAAGGCCGTGGAGCCCCGCATTCGCGGCGTCGCGCGACGTTACGGGTCCGATCCGCGCGGCTTGCGAGGCGGGTGACGTGACCATCGCAAGCGAGCGACAAGTGACGCAGCGCCCCGCCGAGGCGCCGGGCCTGGTCTATCCCGGCATGACGGTGTTGTTCGCCGTCGTCGTCTGCTGCTTCACCGCTTGGGGCGTCGCGGCGGACATGACGACGCCGATGGTCGCCGGCTTCAAGCGCATCTTCGACATGAGCACGTTCCAGGCGTCTCTGGTCCAGCTCGCCTATTTCGGCGCCTATTTCCTGCTCGCCTTGCCGGCCGCGTTCATCAACGAGCGCTTCGGCTACAAGACGGGGATCCTTTCGGGGCTGCTTCTGGCCGCGGCCGGCTCGTTCGCGTTCTATCCGGCGAGCCGTTTGATGACCTACGAGGCGTTTCCTCGTCGCGTTATTCGCAATCGCTGCGGGGTGCTCGATCCTGGAGACCGCGGCCAATCCCTACATCATCTCGCTCGGGCCCGAGGCCAACGCGACGCGGCGCCTCAACTTCGCGCAGGCGTTCAATCCGGTCGGCACCAACATCGGCGTTCTGCTGGCGGCGACGCTGATCCTCCCGAAGCTCGAGGACCCGGTCAACCTTGCCTCGCTCACGCCAGCCGAGCTCCACGCCATCCGCGCCGGCGAGCTCGGGGCGGTCATGGGCCCCTATCTCGGCCTCGGCTTCGTGCTGCTTGCCGTCGCCTTCGTCATCGCGATCAACAAGTCGCCCGCCATCGTCGAGGAGTTCGAGTCGGGCGACCTCGCCGGGCAAAGCCCGTTCGCCATCCTGTCGCACAATCGCCGCTACGTGTTCGGCGTCGTCGCCCAGTTCTTCAACGTCGCGGCGCAGGTCTGCACCTGGACCTATCTCATCCAGTACGTGCAGCAGGCCCTGCACGGCTCGCTGCAGCTCGGCGGCTATCTGCTGCAGGTGAGCCTCATCGTCTTCCTCGTGTCCCGCTTCGTCATGACATGGGTCATCGGCAAGGTGCGCGCGACGATCGTGCTTGCGCTCCTGAGCGGGCTCGCCGTCGTGCTGAGCCTCTTTGCGATCATCTCGCCGAATGTCGCCGGCGTGGCCGCGGTGGTGTCGCTGTCGTTCTGCATGTCGCTGATGTTTCCGACCATCTACGGCGTGGCGCTGCATGGCCTCGGCCCGGCGACGAAATTCGGCGCGGCGGGGCTGGTGATGGCCATCGTCGGCGGCGCGATCGTGCCGCTCGTGCAGGGCGCGCTTCTGGACGCCACGTCGCCCGCGCTGTCCTTCCTCGTCCCGGCGATCTGCTTCGCGGTCGTCGGCCTCTATGCGCTCTACGACCTCAAGGCACCGCAAGTGCCCGGCGGCGCACCATGAGGTCGCGTCGCCTGCCGATTACCGGGTTGGGCGGCCTCGCGCTTCTCCTCGCCGCTTGCTCGCCGGGCGGGCGCGGCGACTTCACCCAGCCGACCAAGAGCCTGGAGGTCGTGTCCTGGTGGACGTCCGGCTCCGAGAGCCGGGCGCTCGACGTTTTGTTCGACCAGTTCAGGAAGGCCGATCCCGGCGTGACCATCGACAGTGCCGCCATCCGCGGCGGCGCCGGCAGCAACGTGCAGATCGCCTTGGCCAAGCGCCTGCGCGACGGCGATCCGCCCGACGTCTGGCAGACTTTTCCGGGATCGTCGCTGCGCGCCAATGCGCAGAGTGGCCGGATCGCCGACGTCAGTACGGTGTTCGAGAAGGACAAGCTGGCCGACGAAATCCCGGGTCCCATCCTCGCGGCGCTGACGTGGAACGGGCAACGTTGGGGCGTTCCGACCGGGGCGCACCGCGAGAACATGCTGTGGTTCAATCCCGCGGTCCTGAAGGCGGCCGGCGTGGCCGTCCCCGCGTCCGGCTACAGCGCCGAGACCTTCGGCGCCGACCTCGCAACCTTGCAGAGCCATGGCGTGACGCCCATCTGCCTCGGCACGAAGGACCGCTTCACCACCACGGAGCTGTTCGAGACCATCCTCCTGAGCGACATCGGCGTCCAAGGTTGGACCGATATCGCGGCCGACAGGTTCGATTGGAGCGGGCCGGCGGTGCGCAAGGCCCTCGACCGGCTCGGGCAGATGCTCGACCATGTCGACCGGGCCGCATCGCCGACCTGGGACGAGGCGGCAAAGCAGCTCGCGGCCGGCAAGTGCGGGTTCCTGGCGATGAACGACTCGCTCTACGGCGAGCTCGTCGCCGACGGCGTCGCCGCGTCCGACATAGGCTCGACGCCGTTTCCCGGGACCGACGGCGCGTTCCTCGCCATCGTCGACACGTTCGTCGCGGCCAAGGACGCCCGCAACGGCTACAACGCCCTGCAATTTCTCGGCACGATCGGCTCGGCGTCCACGGAGCTGGCCTTCGCCGCGATCAAAGGCTCGGCGCCGTTGCGCGCGGACGTCGACGCCGCCGCCCTGCCCGCCTACCAGCAATCGGCTTTCAAGGCCCTGCACGACGGGACGATCCTGCTGTCGATCACCCACGGCGAGCTTCTGGGTCCGGACTTCCAGCAGGCCTTCTACGACGGCGTCGCGGCTTTCGCGCGGAGCCGCAACGCCAAGGACTTCACCGACAAGATCCAGCAGGCCGCGGCAGGAACTGTTCCGACAGGGCACTGACGCTCGGCGGCTCCGCGGGTCCCCTTCTCGTGTCGCGTCGGAGCGGCGTCGCCCGGTGCGTGGATTGCTTCAGGGATGGATGCCGATCGCCGCTCAGACTAAGGTGCGGCAAAACGACCATCCCGACGAGGCGACCTTGGTGTCGATGTGAGAAAGCGCGGTCTGCACTCGTCTTTCGTGCGGGAGGCCAACGAGCGCGCGGTTTCTGACGGCGCTGCGGCGCGCCGGCGAGGCGTCCAAGGCCGACCTGGCGACCAGCGTTCGCCTGACGCAGAACGCGACCGGCATGATCGTCGAGGATCTCATCGGGCGCGGTCTTATCCAGACGAAGGAGAAGCGGCGTGGCTTGCGCGGGCAGCCGGCCCAGCTCGTCCACCTCGCCGCCTCGGGCGCCTACGCCGTCGGTGCGAAGATCGGTCGTCGAACCCAGCAATGCGTGCTGCTGGACTTTCGTGGGGACGTCGTCGCCCGGCAGGACCACGACCGCGTCTATCCTATGCCGCACCAAGCCCTGGCCATGGTCCGGCAGGACATCGCGACCTTGCGTCGAAAGATTCCGCGCAGGGCCGCGGCACGTCTGGTCGGTGTCGGTCTTGCGTTGCCCTACAACCAGGGCTGCTGGCGGCAGGAGCTGGGCGTTCCCGCAGACGTCTGCGCGGCCTGGAACGTGTTCGACATCGCCGCCGCGCTCGCCGCCGACCTCGACGTCGATGTCTTCGTCGAGAACGACGGGACGGCGGCGGCGGCGGCCGAGCTTTTCTACGGGCACGGGCGCGCGCTTCGCGATTTCCTCGTCGTCCATGTCGGCGGCGCGATCGGCGGCGGCCTCGTGCTCGAAGGCGCGATTCATCGTGGCCGCAGGGGCAACGCCGGGGACATCGGCCTGATTCCGGTGTCCGCCTTCGCGCCTAGGGTCGGCGCCGCGGCCGCGTGGTCCCTCGGACATTCTCCTCAACCGGGCATCGGCCGGATCGCTGATCCGCCATTTCTCGGCGAATGGGGTGCCGATCGCACTGACGTCGGAGATCGCCGCGGCGACGGCGCGACGGCCTTCGCTCGCGGACGAATGGATCGAGGACGCCGCGGACGCGCTGGTCGTCCCCCTGCTCATGACCTCGAGCCTGGTCGACCTCGAAGCCGTCATCATGGATGGTCTGCTTCCTGCCGATTTGCTGAAGCTGTTGACGGAGCGCCTGCGGACGCTGCTGGAGGTTCACGCGCCCGAGGCACGCAAGCCGCCGATGCTGATCGTCGGTAGGATCGGTCGGGAAGCCGCGGCGCTGGGGGCCGCTACGCTCCCGTTCTTCTGGAATTATGCCTCCGGCGCCGAAGGCCTGTCGACAGGGCCCTCGGTCGACGACCAGCCGGCGGTCGGAGCGACAGCCTGACGGTCCCTACACTGGCGCAGACCGGCCAAAGCCGGGTTCGCCTATTCAGCCGCGCCGATACGACCCGTTCGCGACCGCGGCGATGTCGCCTCTTGCGAGGCCCATCTCGGCGAGCGCGCGGTCGCTGCTCTGCTCGAGCTCACGGCTGATATCGGCGGTCGCCCGGTAGCGCGCGACGGCCGACCGTAACGTGTGGAGCGGGTTGAGCTTGCAAAGTGTCACTGAGACCTCCTGTGTTCCGCTCTCCTCCGCATTTCCTCCCTTTGAATGATTTAATCGGGTTGCTGCGCGAGCGCTACCGTCTTTTTTGCATTGCAGCATCCCGCGCGCGCAACAAGCGGCCGACGGCGGGCAGCACCCTCTCCCTTAACTCATAGGGTATTATGAATTGACGCCGTCGCGAGCCGTCGATTACATGCCTGCACGAGCGGCGGAAAGTCGCCATCGAGGGAGCACCGGGTTGACGCAGGCCGCGACGAAGCCCCTGACGCGCGCGTCGTCGCCGGACGCTCAGGCAGTCCGGCAGGGCAAGAATTCCGTCGTCGTCCGCCATTACAACGAGCGTGTGATCCTCGCGGCCTTGCGCCGGAGCGGCGACATCTCGCGGGCCGACCTCGCCCGCGCCACGGGTTTGACCGAGAACACCGTCGGACTCATTGTCCGCGATCTCGTCGCCGCGGGCTTGGTGCGCGAGCAGGGCCGCCGGCTCGGCGCCCGTGGGCAACCCGCCACGCTCCTGTCGCTCGATCCGAATGGGCTGTACGCGATCGGGGTCAAGCTCGGACGGCGCTCGCTCGGGGTGGCGCTGGTCGATTTCAGCGGCACGATCCTGCATCTCGTCGAGCGCGAGCGCACGTTTGGGCGGCCCCGACGCGGCGCTCCGCGAGACGATCGAAGCGATCGCTGAGTTGCGCGCGCTCGCAGTCACGCCGACGCACGATCGCATCGCCGGCATCGGCGTCGCGATTCCCTACGATCTCGCGAGCTGGCGTCGGGAGCTGGGCGTGACCGACGGTACCCGCGACGAATGGAGCCGCTTCGACTTCGTCTGCGCCTTGCAGTCGGCCGTTGGCCTTCCGGTTCTTCGCCGAGAACGACGGCACGGCGACGGCCGTCGCGGCGCTGTTCCAGGGCTACGGCCGCGACCACGACGATTTCGTCGTGGTCTTCCTGGATGAGGCGATCGGCGGCGGCGTGGTCCTGAACGGCGACTATCGACGCGGCCCATCCGGCAATGCCGGCGACATAGGATTGATGCTGACGTCGCCGTCGCGGCTCGACAGCGCACCGCGGTCTGCACGCCCGTTCGATATCCTGATGACGCGCGCCTCGATCGGATCGCTCGTCCGACACCTGCGCGCGCACGGTCTGTCCATCGCCGGTCGCGACGATCTGAAGTCTGCCACGCGCGGCAATCCGGCTCTCGTTCGACGCGTGGATCGAAGATTGCGCCGACAGCCTCGCCCGCCCTTTGCAGTCGATCGGCGCGATCCTCGACATCGAGGCGATCGTCGTCGACGGCGACCTCGACATCGAGCTTCTGCACAGGCTCGTCGCGCAGGTTCGCGAACGGATGGCGCGCGATCCCGTGGAGGCGCGGCCGCCTCCCGCGCTCGTCGTCGGAACGATCGGCCGCAATGCCGCGACGATCGGGGCCGCGCTGCTGCCGATCCATCTGGCCTTCAGGCCCGACCAACGCCTGCTTTCGGGAACCGCGGCATGACGACCTCGGCCGAGACCTACGATGTCGATCGCGCGAGCGTGCCGCTCCTCGAGATGCGCGGCGTCTCGAAGACGTTTCCGGGCGTCAAGGCGCTCGACAAACGTCTCGTTGAAGGCCTGGGGCGGCGAGGTGATGTCGATCATGGGCGAGAACGGCGCCGGCAAGTCGACCCTGATGAAGATCCTGTCCGGCGCCTACCAAGCCGACCCGGGCGGCGAGATCTACATCGACGGCCAGCGCGTCGAGATGACCGATCCGCGCGTCGCCAAGGCGCACGGCGTGGCGATCATCTATCAGGAGCTGGCGCTCGCGCCGAACCTGACCGTCGCCGAAAACATCTATCTCGGCAACGAGCCCCGCAAAGGGCGCCTCGTCGACCGCGCCGCGATGAGCGAGGGCTGCGCGCCGGTGCTCGAGCGTCTCGGCGCGCCGTTCGGCCCGAAGACGATCGTCGGCGGGTTTGTCGATCGCGGAGCAGCAGCTGGTCGAGATCGCCCGCGCGCTGCACGCGAAATCCCGGCTTCTGGTCCTCGACGAGCCGACGACACCGCTCTCCTCGCGCGAGACGGACCGGCTCTTCGCACTGATCCGCCGGCTGCGCGCGGAGGGGCTCGCCATCATCTACATCAGCCACCGCATGGCCGAGATCTACGAATTGTCGGACCGCGTGTCCGTGCTACGCGACGGCGGCTATGTCGGCACGCTCGAGCGCGAGCAGATCAACGCCGAGGCGCTGGTGAAGATGATGGTCGGCCGGGATCTCTCGACCTTCTACCAGAAGCAGCACGACCCCGACGCGATCTTCGGCGACGTCGCGCTCGAGGTCCGCGACATCACCGACGGCGGCAAGCGCGTGAAGCCGTGCAGCTTCGTCGTGCACAAGGGCGAGGTGCTCGGCATCGCGGGCCTTGTGGGCGCCGGGCGCACCGAGCTCGCGCGGCTGATCTACGGCGCCGAGCCGCGGCGCGGCGGCACCGTCGCGCTCGACGGCAAGCCGATCTCGATCGACACGCCCCTCCAGGGGCTCGCCGCCGGCATCGCCTACCTGACGGAAGACCGGAAGCGCCTCGGCCTGTTCCTCGACATGAGCTGCGGCGAGAACATCAACATCGGCGTCGTCGAGCGCGACGCCAACCGCGGGTTCCTTAACCTGAAGCGCGCCGCGCAGCGGGCGATCGCCGCGTTCGACGCCATGCGCGTGCGCGCCGCGAGCCCCATCGTGCAGGTCGGCCGCATGTCGGGCGGCAACCAGCAGAAGGTGCTGCTATCGCGCCTCTTGGAAACGCAGCCGAAGGTGCTGCTCCTGGACGAGCCGACCCGCGGGGTGGACATCGGCGCAAAGTCGGAAATCTATCGGATCATAGACGAGCTTGCGAAGCGCGGCATCGGCGTCGTCGTCATATCGAGCGAGCTGCCCGAGATCATCGGCACCTGCGACCGCGTGCTGGTGATGCGCGAAGGCCGGATCGCGGGCGAGGTCGGCGGCAAGACCGGCCGCGCCATCAATCAGGAAAACATCATGTCGTTCGCGGCAGGCGTCGCCGCTTAGGGGGTTCCATCATGAGCGATACGGGACTCCAGACGGCGGGCAAGCGGCCGGCCGGCGGCGCCGGCCTCTCGGCCCGGCAGGTGCGCCTGCGCAGCTTCATCCAGACCATCGGCATGCTGCCGGTGCTCGTCGCGCTCTGCTTCGGCTTCCACTGGCTCAGCGGCGGACACTTCCTCACGCCGAAAAACCTTTCGATCGTCGCCCAGCAGGCCTCGGTCAACACCGTGCTCGCGGCCGGCATGGACGTTCGTCATCCTCACCGGCGGCATCGATCTGTCGGTGGGCTCCGTCCTCGCGATCTCCGCCGTCGCGGCGCTGCAAGTCTCGCTGACCCCGTTCTGGATCCTAGCCATCCCGGCGGCGCTCGGCACCGGCTTGGTGTTCGGCCTCATCAACGGCGGCCTCGTCGCCTTCGGCAAGCTGCCGCCCTTCATCGTCACTCTCGGGACCTTGACCGCCGTCCGCGGCTTGGCGCGCCTGCTCGGCCAGGATCAGACGGTGTTCAACGAGAACCTGCAATATGCCGGGCTCGGCGACGGCGTCGTGCCGATCACGAGCGACTTCGGCATACCGTGGCTCGTCATCATCGCGCTGCTCGTGATCGTGCTGTCGTGGGTGATCCTGCGCCGCACCGTGCTCGGCGTGCGGATCTACGCGGTCGGCGGCAATCCGGCGGCGGCGCGGCTCGCCGGCATCAAGGTCGGCGGCATCCTGCTCTTCGCCTACGCGATGTCGGGCTTCCTCGCCGGGCTCGGCGGCGTGATGACCTCGGCGCGCCTCTATGCGGCAAACGGCCTGCAGCTCGGCGTCTCCTACGAGCTCGACGCGATCGCCGCGGTGATCCTCGGCGGGACGAGCTTCGTCGGCGGCATCGGCTCGATCTGGGGAACGCTCATCGGCGCGCTGATCATCGCCGCCCTGACGAACGGCCTGATCCTCGTCGGCGTGTCCGACATTTGGCAGTTCATCATCAAGGGTCTGGTCATCATCGGCGCCGTCGGCCTCGACCGGCTGCGCTCGCCCGGGGCGCGCACGTGATGACGGTAACGCGTCCTCCTTCTCCCGCTTGCGGGAGAAGGTGGCCCGGCAAAGCCGGGTCGGATGAGGGGACTTGCCGCCTCTCCCCCGATCACCGAGCCAAGCGACACCGCCCCTCATCCGTCGCCGCTTCGCGCCGACACCTTCCCCCGCAGGCGGGAGAAGGGGCGCGCGCGCTCCTTGCCGCCGCTTGTGGCGCGTTTCTGCTCCTCGCGCAGCCCGTGCAGGCCCGCGAGCTGAAATCGGTCGGCGTGACCGTCGGTTCGCTCGGCAATCCCTTCTTCATCGCGCTGGCGCAGGGCGCCGAGAAGGAGGCGCGGACGATCAACCCGAACGTCAAGATCCTGACCGCCTCGGCCGACTACGACCTCAATCGCCAGTCGATCGAGTTCGACAATTTCATCGCCTACGGCGTCGACCTGATCCTGGTGAACGCCACCGACGCACGGGCGATCGGGCCGGCGGTCAAGCGCGCGCAGAAGGCCGGCATCGTCGTCGTCGCCGTCGACACGGGCGCCAACAAGGTCAACGCGACGGTGCAGACCAACAACGTTCAGGCCGGCGAAATCTCCTGCCAGTACATGGCCGACAAGATCGGCCACAAGGGCAACGTCATCATCGAGAACGGGCCGCAGGTCTCCGCCGTGATCGACCGCGTCAACGGCTGCAAGAAGGCCTTCGGGAAATACCCCGACATCAAGATCCTCTCGTCGGACCAGGACGGGAAGGGCTCGCGCGAAGGCGGCATGGCCGCGATGCAGGGCTATCTGACGCGCTTCCCCGACATCAAGGGCGTGTTCGCCATCAACGACCCGCAGGCGATCGGCAGCGACCTGGCGGCCAAGCAGCTCAACCGCTCGGGCATCGTCATCACATCGGTGGACGGCGCGCCGGACATCATTCCGGCGCTCAAGGGCAAGACGTTGATCGAGGCCACCGCGAGCCAGAGCCCGCGCGACATCGGCAAGCAGGCGGTCGATCTGGGCTACGACATCCTGAACGGAAAGATGCCCGCACAGCCGACCAGGCTGATTGCGCCTCAGCTCATCACGCGCGACAACGTGGGTCAGTATCACGGCTGGTGAGATCCTGATGGCCGACATCGTTTGCTTGGGCGAGTTGCTGATCGATTTCGTGCCGACGGTGACGGGCGTGGGGCTGGAGGGTGCCGACACGTTCCGCAAGGCCGCGGGCGGAGCGCCGGCCAACGTCGCCGCCGGGATCGCCCGCCTCGGCGTCGCCTCGGGCTTCATGGGGGCCGTCGGCGACGACGGCTTCGGCCATTTCATCGCCGATACCCTGGCGGCCAACGGCGTCGCCCTGACCGGCCTGCGGTTCACGAGCGCGGCGCCGACGGCGATCGCCGCCGTCTCGCTCAAGGCCGACGGCGATCGCGAGTTCGTCTTCTACGGCAATCCCGCCGCCCATACGATGCTCACGCCCGAGGAGGTCGACAAGGCGGTCATCCGCCACGCCAAGATCCTGCATTACGGGTCGATCAGCCTCGTCGGCGGCCCCGTCCGCGCGGCGACCTTGCGCGCGATCGACATCGCGCACGCCAACGGCACGCTCGTCAGCTACGATCCGAACCTGCGGCTCATGCTCTGGCCGGACGTCGAGGCGGCGCGCGCCGGCATGCGGCTCGGGCTGTTCGAAGGCCGACATCGTCAAGATCGGCGAGGAGGAAGTCGAATTCCTCACCGAGTCCCACGATGTGGTCGAAGGTGCCCGCTCGCTCTGGCATCCGCGCCTCAAGCTGATGGCGGTGACGGGCGGCACGAAAGGCTGCACGTGGCTCAACGCGACCACGCAGGGCCATCAGCCGGGCTTCAAGGTCGCCGCGATCGACACGACCGGCGCTGGCGACGCCTTCATGGCTGGCTTGCTGGCCGGGCTCGTCTACCATTCCGACATGATCGAGGACACCGCGACGCTCGGCCGCGCGGTCCGCTTCGCCAACGCGACCGGCGCCCTGACGACGACGAAGCGCGGCGCGATCCCGTCGCTGCCCGACCGGGCGACCGTCGAGCGCTTCCTGGCGGATCACGAGCCGGCAGCCGCATCGCCGGCATAGACGCGGATCGTCAGCGGTTCAGCGCGTAGTTCGCCAGGGTCGAGAGATCGATCGTCGCCTTGCAGCCGATGACGAAGGCGTTGGGAATGTTGGTCGTGCGGAACGGCTGGGCGTTCTGGTCGGGGTTGATGATGGCCTGCAGGTTGGGCGTGATCCGGATCGCCGGGTTGACCTGATAGCCGTAGTTCAGCTCCATCATGATCTCGTTGCGCGGGATGTAGGGAGAGCCGCCCATCGAGGTCCGCGCCGCGACGATGTTGTTGAGGAAGGCGCTCGAAAAGCGCTGGTCGTCGACGAGCAGGCCGATCGTGTCCTGTTCGCGGCCAGGGAAGGTGCCCGTCTGCACAAGGCCGCCGGCGAAGAACTGATCCTCGTCCGTGTAGCCGGACACGTTCTGCATGAAGACCCCGAACAGGACCAGGCCACGTTGCGAGTTGGGGTCGGGCCGCCAGATCATCTGGTCGAACCGGGCGTAGACGCCGGAACGTCCGAAATGGCTCTGGTAGGGCTGCTTGCTCAGGACTGCGGGCGCGCCGAACGCATCGAGATAAGGGTCGGTGTATTGCGAGGCGTCGTAATAGCCGCCGACGCCGTAGTGACGGGGTAGATAATCGTTGGTGAAGTCCGTCGCGTAGCCCAGCTCGAAGGGGATCGTCGCGCCGGTCGCCTTGTCGACGCCGAAGTTGAAGCCGTTGTCGGTCGGCAGCTTGTCCTGCGGATTCACCTCGTAGGCGCCGATATGGAAGAACACCTTGTCGTCGATCGCGTAGCGGATCTGGCTGCCCCAGCTCGAGGCCGGGAAATAGGTGAAGTTCGAGTTCTTGAAGATGAAGGTCGGATTTCCGCAGATCGAGTTCGACTGGAAATTGCAGTAGTACGGCGACGCGAGGAAGCTGACGTTGGCGACCGTGCGGCCGATCTCGAAATCGAGACGGTTGTCGAGAAGCTTCTGCTCGTAGGTGAGCTGCGCGAGATGGAAGTTCTGAGTCCCGTAGAGCTCCTGCACCGACGTGTTGTTGCCGATGTAGTCGTTTGACAGGCTGCGGCCGTGGCGATCCGTCAGGATGGTATGGATCACGCCACCATCGAGCCCGATGAGGCGCTGGAGATCGAAGTCCACGCCGAGAAAGGCCTGACCCGTATAGGCCGCGCCCTGGCGGATGCCGCCGACCGGGTTGCCGGCCGATTCCTCGGTATAGCTCAGCGTCGCGGCAATGCCCGGCGCGATGATGAAAGGCCCGGGCGTCGGCCCGCTAGGCGTCGGGGGAGCGGCGATCACGCCTTGCCGCTTGGCGACGCGGTTGGCGCCGTCGCCGGGCCCCAATGCCGGAGGCGCCGGATCCAAGCCGTTCGCCGCCGCTTCCTGCGCGAAGGCACTGGAGCATCCGGCGTTCGGCACCATCAAAAATCGCTACAGCAAAAGCAAGTGTTCCCCCGGCAAGCATCGCTTTGCATTGCATCGACCTGGCCCCCCGACCGCGTCCCGCGCCTGAGGACCAAGGCTCATGGGAGCCCCCTGCACAGTCAATCTTAATTCATTGTGTATTGACTAATGGCAGAGTGGCCCGCGGCTTCCGCGCTACGGCCGGGATGGTCGTCATTCTGGTCGTGTCGGTGCGCCGCTCGCGCCTGGCGACGCGCGGGCGCTCTTCCCAAGGTCGCGATGGACAGGGTAACGTTGCGGTCGCCCTGTGTCGGAAGAAGCCGTCAGGGCAGCGAGAGAATGCGATGAGCACCAGGGATGCACGACGCCGGGACGCGGCCGGCTCCCTCCTCGACCCCGGCCGACGCCGCCTGATCGCCGGCGTCGCCGCGGCCGCCGCCTCCGCGCCACTGGCGGCACGCGGCGACATCGCGCCGCCCGACCCGACCAAGGTGCCCGGCATCCCGGTCGGTGCCGACGGCGGTTACGGCAGGCCCTCGCCGTTCGAAACGGCACGGCGGCTGCCCGCCGACAACCCGAATCCCTTGACATCGTGGTCGTTCACGCCGCTTGCCGCTCTCGTCGGCAACCTGACGCCGTCGGGCTTGCATTATCGGCGCGACCACGCCGGCGTCCCGACGATCGACCCGCGCCGCCACGAGCTGTTCGTCCACGGGCTGGTGTCGACGCCGAAGCGCTTCACGATGGCCGACCTCGCGCGCTTTCCCCGCGTCACGCGAAAGCATTTCATCGAGTGCTCGGGCAACACCGGCAGCGAGTTCAAGAAGCCGACGGCGAAGACCGTGCAGACCTCGCACGGCCTCCTCTCGACGTCGGAATGGACGGGCGTCCTGTTCTCGACGCTGGCGCGCGAGACGGGGATCGCCGACGGCGCCAAATGGGTGCTCGCCGAAGGCGCCGACGCCGCGGTGATGACCCGCTCGATCCCCATCGAGAAGATGCTCGACGACGCCATCCTGGCGTTCGGCCAGAACGGCGAAGCCATCCGTCCCGAGCAGGGCTATCCGCTGCGCCTGCTGCTGCCCGGCTACGAGGGCAACACGCACATCAAATGGCTGCGCCGCATCGAGGTCTCGGACCGGCCGTTCATGACGCGCGAGGAGACCTCCAAGTATACCGATCTCGAGGCCGACGGCATCGCCGACCAGTTCGTCTTCGTCATGGAGGCGAAGTCGGTGATCACCTCGCCGTCGGGCGGCATGCGGATCGTCGACAAAGGGCCGTGCGACGTGACCGGTCTCGCGTGGTCGGGGCGCGGTCGCATCGACCGGGTCGAGGTCTCGGTCGACGGCGGCAGGAACTGGTATCCGGCCGAGATCGAAGGCGAGCGGCTTTCGATCTGCACCGTGCGCTTCCATTTTCCCTGGCGCTTCGAAGGCAAGGCGGCGCGCCTGATGAGCCGCTGTGTCGACGAGACCGGCTATCTCCAGCCGACCCACGCCGAGCTCGTCGCCCTGCACGGCACGAACTTCCACTACCATTGCAACGCCATCCACGCGTGGGACGTGGACGAGACCGGCGAGGTCGGCATTGCGGCAGCGTCCTGATGCGCGGGCGACGATGACGATGAGGCGGATCGGCGTGCTCGCGCTCGCGGCGTTGTTCGCGCTAGTAGCCGCCGCCGAGGCCGCCTCACCGATCCCCGACGGCACGGCGCTCGGGATCGGCACGACGGCGACGCCGCAGGAGCTGTCACGCTTCTTCGCGATCCCGCCGGACGGAGCGGGGCTGCCGGACGGAAGCGGCTCGGTCGCGCAGGGCCGGGCGATCTACGCCGCCAAATGCGCGATGTGCCACGGCGACGCGCTGCAGGGCGTCAAGGCGACGGGCGGGCTGCCGCTCGTCGGCGGGCGCGGGACGCTCGCCTCGGCGAAGCCGCTGACGACGACGGAAAGCTATTGGCCCTACGCCACCACGATGTTCGACTACATCAAAGCGCGCCATGCCCCTCGACAGGCCGGGCTCGCTTGGCGACGACGAGATCTACGCGCTCGTCGCCTACATCCTCGCGGAGGGGCACGTGGTGGGGCCCGACACGGTGCTCGACAAGGTCTCCCTTCCGAAGGTCGAGATGCCCAACCGCCACGGCTTCCGACGCTTCCACGGGCCGGACCCGCGCCTCTACCACTGAGCCGAGCGAGGCGACCGCTTGGATCCGGCCATCGCAATCTTTGGGCGTCCCACTGCGCGCGCCGGTCGTCGCGTGCTCGAATATCCCCGAGCTGATGGCCAAAAGGCGAGGGTGGCGCGCCCCGAGGGATTCGAACCCCCGACCCTCGGGTTCGAAGCCCGATACTCTATCCAGCTGAGCTAGAGGCGCGTTGCGAGGCAAGCTAGCGGATCGCCCTGGGGCCTTGCAACCACCAGAGCCGGCAAATCAATCGTCGCCGTGCGCCGCCTCGTTGATCGTCAGCGTACGCATCGTCGAGAAATCGACGGCGATCGGCTGTTTGGCCTTGCCGGCCGCGAGCTGCAACGTCTTCACGACGTGTTCGATGCGCCGGTAGACCTCCTTGTAATCGTCGCCGGCCGGATCGAGCTTCAGCGGAGCCAGGCAATATTCGATGATCTGCTTCGGGCGTTCGAACTTGGTGGTCATCTGCTCATCCTGGCACGCCGGCGGACCGGTCCCTGGTGTTCCAGACCTTTGCATCAGGCCCGGCGCCTTGGCAACGCGCGCGGGCGCGTTTCCTTGCCCGGGACCGCAACCCACCCGCAGCGGACCGATTGACCCCGGTCACCTCCGGAGATCCTTGTGCCCATGATCCGAGCCGCCGTCCCGCTCGCGTTCCTTGCTCTCCTGACGCCCAGCGCGGGATCGGCGCTCGCGCAAGGCGCCGTCGTGCCGAACCTGCCGCCGCCCCGCGCGCGGCCCGCCGACGACGGACTGACCGCGCCGCGCGACCGGCCGGCTTCGCCCGCCGTGCCGAACGCGCAGACCGGGCCGGGCAGCTCCAGCACCACAGGCACCGGCGCGGCGGGCACGAAGCCGACCGGAACGATGGCCGCGCCGGGGCGCTGAGACCTCAGCGCCGGTCGATCTGTCGCACGAGTCCTTCCTGCATGACCGTGGCGACGAGCCGCCCGGCGCGATCGAACAGGAGGCCGCGTGCCAGGCCACGGGCGCCGTTGGTGTTCGGGCTGTCCTGTGTATAGAGCAGCCATTCGTCGGCGCGGAACGGCTCGTGGAGCCAGATCGCGTGGTCGAGGCTCGCGGCGGACAAGCCCGGCTCGAACAGCGAGCGGCCGTGTGCCGCAGCGGCCACGTCGATCAGCGTGAGGTCCGAGAGATAGGCGAGGACCGCACGATGGACCGCCGGATCGTCGGGCAGCCGTCGCGTCGCCCGAACCCACACGTTCTGCATGGGCTGCGGCGGACGGGTGCTGTCGTAGCGGCCAAGGTCGGTCGGGCGCAGCTCGATCGCCCGCTCGCCCTTGAACCAGGCCTTCAACGCCGGGGGCAGCTTGTCGCCGAAGCGCGCCTCGATCTCGGCGTTGGAGGGCAACGAGTCCGGGTCCGGCGCCTCGGGCATCGTGGCCTGGTGCTCGAATCCCGGCTCGTCGCGATGGAACGAGGCGAACAGGTCGAAGATCGGCCGACCGGCCTGGACGGCGATGCAGCGCCGCGTCGTGAAGCTGCGCCCGTCGCGCACCCGCTCGACCTGGTAGACGATCGGCGCCGAGGGATCGCCGGGCAGGCTGAAATAGGCGTGCAGCGAATGCGGCGTGCGGCCCTCGACCGTGCGCTCGGCGGCGACCAGCGCCTGCGCGAGCACCTGGCCGCCGAACACGCGGGTACGGCCGACCTGCGGCACCCGGCCGCGGAAGATGTTGAGCTCGATACGCTCGAGATCGAGCGCGCCGAGAAGATCGTCGACACTGCGCGTCATGGAGAAGTCCCTGTCCCGCCCCGTGCTTAACAGCAACCCTCACAGCCGGCCAAGCTCGGCGAGGAGCGGGCGACTCACGCCTCGATGGGGCGCGCTTCTTCCGGCAGCATGATCGGGATGCCGTCGCGGATCGGGTAGGCGAGCTTGGCGGCGCGCGAGATCAGTTCTTGGGCGCCGGAATCATACTCGAGCACGGTCTTGGTGAGCGGACAGACCAAAATCTCCAGCAGCCGTGGATCGATCCTCGTAGGCTCGGAGGCCTTCGTCTCCGGCGCCTCGGCGGGGACGAGAGCGTGGCCCTTGTCGCCCTCCATCACTGCAGCGACGATGGCGCGTTCTTGCCGCGCGCCAGCTCGATCTCGGTGATCGCCACCAGCACCTCGGCGCGGCCCTTCAGGTCGCTCGCCTCGAGCAGCGCCTGCTTCTCGCGCGGGCCGAACGGGCTCATCATCGCGAGCGCGTTCACCAGCGCCTCGTTCGGCGCCTCGTTGATGCTGTCCCAGTCGATCTGGAGGTTGTTCTCCTCCGCGAAGTCGCGAAGCGCCTTCAGGACTCCGTTGCGATCCACCTTTTCCTCACCGGCGCGCGGCTTGAAGTCGGAGGCGAAGGCCTGGAAGTCGACGCGGCCCTGGCGATAGGGCGTCATCGCCGGCACTTCCTCGAGAATCGTGAAGCGCGAAACCCCGGTCAGCGTGACGATGTAGCGTCCGTCGCCCGATTCCGCGAATTGCGAGATGCGCCCGGCGCAGCCGACCTTGAGCAAGGGCGGCTTGTCCTGCCCACCCTCGGCATCGGGCTGGATCATGCCGATCATGCGGTGCGTGCGCAGCGCGTCGTCGATCATCGCGAGGTAGCGCGGCTCGAAGATGTTGAGCGGCAGCTGGCCGCGCGGCAGCAGCAGGGCGCCGGTGAGCGGGAACATCGGCAGCACGCCGGGCATCTCATCGACGCTGCTGGCGCTTTGGAAGTTGGTCATGGTCCTTTTTCCGGCGTCCGTCGGACGCTTGTCGATCAAAGGGGATGAACGCGTCATGAAAATAGGAGCGCCGACAGCTTTCGGCGAGCCGCCAGCGTCACTGGGTCCATCAGCCCCCAGGCCTCGAAGAACTTCAGCAGCTGCTTGCGAGCGGCACCGTCGTTCCAGGCCTTGTCGCGCTTCATGATCGTCATCAGCGCGTCGGCGGCTTCCTCGCGCTTGCCCTTGCCGTTGAGGCCAAGCGCGAGATCGAGGCGTGCCTGGTGGTCGTTGGGATCGACCTCGACCTTGCGCATGAGCTCGGCCAGATCGCCGACCTCGCTAGCCTGCTCGGCGACGGTGAGCGCGGCCTGCGCGGCGACGATCCCCTTGTCGGCGGCGCCCGCCGGCGGCGCGCGATCGAGGATGCCCGCGCGCCCCCTCGAGGTCGCCGGCCGCGACGAGGGTGCGGGCGAGACCGCCGATCGCCGCCAAGTGCTCGGGGTCGTTGTCGAGGATCGCCGCGAAAATCTCGGTCGCCGCCGCGTGGTCGCCTTCGGCGAGCGCCGCCTCGGCCTCGGCGAGCACCTCCTCGAGGCCGTCGTCCAGCGGGCCGACGAGCCGCTCGATAAAGCCGACGACCTGCGTCTCCGGCAGCGGTCCGACGAAGCCGTCCACCGGCTGCCCGCGCTGGAAGGCGTAGACCGCGGGCACCGCGCGGATGCCCAGGCGCTGGGCGATCTGCGGATGCGCGTCGATGTCCATCGTGACGAGCTTGAGCTTGCCCTCGGCGGCCTGGACGGTTCGCATCAGCAGGCCCTGGAGGGCTCGGCACGTCTCGCTGCGCGGGGACAGGAAATGCACGAGCACCGGCTGGCGGACGGATTCCTGGATGACGTCGGCGGAAAAGCCGGTGGCGGTCGTCGCCTTGACGGCGGCGGGCGCGCCGATGCCCGCGTTCCCGACTAGATCCGTCATGGCACCCGCTCTCCTCCCGCCCGCTCTCCGCGCGCTTGGCGCCAACATGGGTCACGCCCGCGCCGAGCGCAACAAGGAGCCGCGCCCGCGCGACCGCTGCGGTGACGGCGAGAAACGGTCAGCCGTCGTCCTCGATCAGCGCGAGCTCCGCCTTCGGCATGGGGAACACGTTGGCGCGCGTCGGGAAACGACGATCATGCACCGCCGCGACGTAATCCAGCACGGCCTGGCGGGTCGTCGCGCCGACCTCGGCGAAGCGCTGGTTGTGGCGGAAGGCGGCGTCGGTGTAGCCGAGCATGTCGGTAATCACCAGCACCTGGCCGTCGGTGCCGCGCCCGGCGCCGATGCCGATCGTCGGCGCGGCGACGGCCTTGCTGATGCGCGTCGCCAGCTCCTCGGGGATCAGCTCGAGGACGAGCAGCGCGATGCCGGCCTTGTCGAGCGCCATCGCGTCCGTCTCGAGCCGCAGCGCCGCCTGCGCCGTCTTGCCCTGGAGACGCTTTTCCTCGTGATGCTGCGGCTCGAGCCCGATATGGCCGCTCACCGCGATGCCCTCGGCCTTCAGCGCCCGCACGATCTCCGGCCGCGCGCCCTCGAACTTGACGATGTCGGCGCCCGCATCGACGAGCCGCCTGGCGTTTGCGACAGCCTGCGCCTCGCTGTCGTAGGTGGCGTAGGGAAGGTCGCCGAGGATCGTCGCCTCGGGCGCACCACGGCGCACCGCGCGCAGATGGTGTACGATATCGTCGATCGTCACCTCGCGCTCGCTCGCATAGCCGAGATAATTGGTGCCGAGCGAGTCGCCGACGAGGATGAGGTCGACGCCGGCCTCGGCTTCGGCGCGCGCGGTCGGCGCGTCGTAAGCGGTGAGCATGGCAATCGGCTCGCCCCGCATCTTCATGTCGAGAAGCCGGCTCGTCTTGCTCATCAGCGTCCCACCTTCGATATTTTTGGCGCGGCCGATAATCTTCACGCGACCATGTTGATTCGGGGGATAAGCCCGGCCAACCGGGCGTTCACGCGCGGCACCGTATAGATGTGGGTCCCATGCGCTTCTCGCCATCCTTTCTCGACGACATCAAAGCGCGTCTTCCCGTTTCCGAGGTCGTGCGCCAGCGCGTCAAGCTGAAAAAGTCCGGGCGCGAATACGTCGGCCTGTCGCCGTTCGGATCGGAGAAGACGCCGAGCTTCTTCGTGAACGACCAGAAGATGGCGTGGTTCGACTTCTCGTCGGGCAAGAACGGCAACATCTTCGACTTCGTGATGGCGACGGAAGGCCTGTCGTTCCCGGAGACGGTCGAGCGGCTGGCGGCCGACGCCGGGCTGGCGCTCCCGGCGCGCACCGAGGAGAGCGAGCGCCAGGAGAAGCGCCGCGCGGGCCTGCACGAGGTGGTGGAATGGGCGGCCGCGTTCTTCGCCGCGCAGCTGCGGGGCGAGCGCGGGGCGAAGGCGCGCGGCTATCTCGAAAGCCGCGGGATTAACGCCGCGAGCCGCGAGGCCTTTCGCATCGGCTACGCGCCGGCCGAGCGGCACGCCTTGCGCGACGCGCTTGCCGCCAAAGGCGCCACCGTCGAGGCGATGTGCGAGGCGGGCCTGCTTATACACGGCGAGGGGATCGCGGTCCCCTACGACCGCTTCCGCGACCGCGTCATGTTCCCGATCACCGACCGCAACGGCCGCGTGATCGCCTTCGGCGGTCGCGCGCTGGAGAAGGATGTTCCGGCGAAATATCTCAACTCGCCGGACACGCCGCTCTTCCACAAGGGCGCGGTGCTCTTCAACCACCACGCCGCACGCAAGGCCGCGCACGACAAAGGCCGGGTGATCGTCGTCGAGGGCTATATCGACGTGGTCGCCATGCATGCCGCCGGCTTTCCCGAGACGGTTGCACCGCTCGGCACCGCGCTGACCGAGGAGCAAGCGCAGCTCCTATGGAAGATGGCGCCGGAGCCGCTGCTGTGCTTCGACGGCGACAGGGCCGGCCGCAAGGCCGCCTGGCGCGCCGCCGACATGGCGCTGCCGCTGATCGGCCCGTCGCGGACCCTCGCCTTCGCCCTTTTGCCGGAGGGCCAGGACCCCGATGAGCTGATCCGCGCCGCCGGCCCCGGCGCGATGGCCGAGGTGCTGGGCGGCGCCCAGCCGCTGGTCGACCTTGTCTGGTCGCGCGCGATGGAGGGCCGCGCGCTGGCGACGCCCGAGCAGCGCGCGGCGCTCGAGCACGATCTCGCCGCGCTTGTCGCGACGATCCGCGAGGAGGCGCTGCGCCGGCACTATCGCGCCGCCTTCGACGAGCGGCTCGCCGCCTTGTTCGGCGTGCAGAACGGCCCGCGCGGCGGCCGCCGCGAAGCGGGCCCGCGCCACGCATCCCATGGCGGCTTCCGCGGCCGCTCCGGCCCTGGTCCAAGGGAGCGCGAGCGCGGCGGCTATCTCTCGACGCCGGTACTGGCGAGCGCCAGCCTGGCGCAGAGCCCGGCGTTCCGGCCCGGCGCCGCGCAGCTGCCGCCGCGCGAGGCTATGATCCTGGCGATCCTGCTCGCCCACCCCGCGCTGATCGAGGAGCACGCCGAGGCGCTCGCCGGTCTCGATCTCGCCGCGCGCGACCTCGCCGTCTTGCGCGACGCCATGCTCGACCTCGCCCACGCGCAGGCAAACGAGAACGCCGATGGCGACGTTTCGGAAAGCCCGGGAACACGGCTGCGCGCGGGACTCGCGGAGGCGGGGCTTGCCCCGATCCTCGCGCGACTGGACAAGTCGGGCGCGGGCTCCAGCTGGTATGTGCGCCCCGATTCGGCGCCACGTGATGCGGCGGAGGTTCTGCGACAGGCCCTCGTCTTGCATCATAAGACACGCGATCTACATAAGGAGTTGCTTTCCGCCGAATTCGCTCTAGCTACCGACGCCTGCGACGCCAACATGGCACGCATGCGCGACATCCAGGATCAGCTGAGCGCGCTGACCGGCACGGAGGCAGCTGTCGAAGGGTTCGGGGCGTCCTCCGGTCGCTCCACATCCACTCTCTGAAGGCAACGGCGTCCGACCTGGTCAACGTCTGACCGCCGGTCTGGAAGAAGAGCTGGAGCCACTTTTCTAGTTTGCGGCGGTAGGGGATCAGGCGCGTCTTCGGATTGCGCCTTTATTCGGGTGTTTGAGGCGCGCAGGTCGAGACGCGCCGGGTGGTACGAGGACCGGATGGCCAAGAAGGACAACGAGAAGCCGGAAGGCGAAGGCGCGGTCGCCGAGAGCACCGACGGGCCGCTGCTGGATCTTTCCGACGCCGCCGTCAAGCGCATGATGAAGCTCGCCAAGAAGAGGGGCTTCGTCACCTATGCCGAATTGAACGCCGTTCTGCCTTCCGAGGAGGTCACTTCCGAGCAGATCGAGGACGTCATGGCGATGCTCAGCGAAATGGGCATCCAAGTCGTCGAGGCGGAGGAGGCCGGCGACGACGACGCCGAGGAGGAGAAGGAAGAGGAGGAGGCCGACGGCGGCGACCTTGTCGAGGCCTCGCAGGCCAAAGCCGTCACCGTCCGTTCCAGCGAGCCGGCCGACCGCACCGACGATCCCGTGCGCATGTATCTGCGCGAGATGGGCAGCGTCGAGCTGCTCTCCCGCGAGGGCGAGATCGCCATCGCCAAGCGCATCGAGGCCGGCCGCGAGGCGATGATCGCCGGCCTGTGCGAGAGCCCGCTGACCTTCCAGGCCATCATCATCTGGCGCGACGAGCTCAACGGCTCGAAGGTGCTGTTGCGCGACATCATCGACCTCGAGGCGACCTACGCCGGCCCCGACGGCAAGAACCAGCCGAAGATCGACATGACCGCCCCCGGCGCCCAGGAGGCGCTCGAGGCGCAGCGCGCCCAGCGCGCGCCCGCGACCGCCCCGGTCAACCCGCCGGCGGGCCTGCGCCCGGCCAGCGAGGACGGCGACGCGGCGATCCCGGAAGAGAATTTCGACGACGAAGACGACATGGAGAACTCGGTCTCGCTGTCGGCGATGGAGGCGGAGCTGAAGCCGAAGGTGCTCGACACCTTCGACCGCATCGCCGATTCCTACAAGAAGCTGCGCAAGCTGCAGGACCAGAACGTCGAGAACAAGCTCAAGAACGAGGATCTGACGCCGACCCAGGAGCGCCGCTACAAGGCCTTCAAGAAAGAGATCGTCGCCGACGTCAAATCGCTGTCGCTCAACCAGAACCGCATCGATTCGCTGGTCGAGCAGCTCTACGACATCAACAAGCGGCTGATCGGCTTCGAGACCAAGCTCCTGCGCCTGGCCGAGAGCCACGGCGTGCTGCGTGAGGACTTCCTCAAGACCTACCAGAACTCCGAGCTCGATCCGAAGTGGATCCTGCGCGTCTCGAAGCTCGGCACGCGCGGGTGGAAGGACCTCATCGCCAAGGCCATCGACGGCGTGAAGGACATTCGCGGCGAGATCCACAACCTGGCGACCGAGACGGGCCTGGAGATCCAGGAGTTCCGCAAGATCGTGCACATGGTGCAGAAGGGCGAGCGCGAGGCGCGCCAGGCCAAGAAGGAAATGGTCGAGGCTAATCTGCGTCTCGTGATCTCGATCGCCAAGAAGTACACCAACCGCGGCCTGCAGTTCCTCGACCTGATCCAGGAAGGCAACATCGGCCTGATGAAGGCGGTCGACAAGTTCGAATACCGCCGCGGCTACAAGTTCAGCACCTACGCCACCTGGTGGATCCGCCAGGCCATCACCCGCTCGATCGCCGACCAGGCGCGCACCATCCGCATCCCGGTGCACATGATCGAGACCATCAACAAGCTGGTCCGCACCAGCCGCCAGATGCTGCACGAGATCGGCCGCGAACCCGCCCCCGAGGAGCTGGCCGAGAAGCTCGGCATGCCGCTCGAGAAGGTGCGCAAGGTGATGAAGATCGCCAAGGAGCCGATCTCCCTCGAAACGCCGATCGGCGACGAGGAGGATTCGCACCTGGGCGACTTCATCGAGGACAAGAACGCGGTGATCCCGGTCGACGCGGCGATCCAGGCGAACCTGAAGGAGACGGTGACGCGGGTGCTGGCCTCGCTGACCCCGCGCGAGGAGCGCGTGCTGCGCATGCGCTTCGGCATCGGCATGAACACCGACCATACGCTGGAGGAGGTGGGCCAGCAGTTCAGCGTGACGCGCGAGCGCATCCGCCAGATCGAGGCGAAGGCGCTGCGCAAGCTGAAGCATCCGTCGAGGAGCCGTAAGCTCCGGAGCTTCCTCGACAACTAGCAGCGAAGCGCTGTTCGACCTTCGAGCAAGTTCTGTATGAGGCGTTGCGCGTCGAGGGCAGCTGTCTTTGCGAGAGTATCGAAGCCGGCCATCTCGCGAAGGTTTGCTCTTGCCAAGCTGTCCGCGTCGTGGCGGCCAACGGCGGTCAGCAGTGTCGCGGCAGGCGATCACCGGCTTGGTCGAGGAAATCGAGTCTGCGGTTCCGACGTGCAATGCTTCGGCCTTTGAACGTCTCCCAGGTGAAACCCGGCTCAGTGAGCGTCGGCCCTGGCAGGAAATCGATCTCGCCCATGGGCAACGTCAGCTTGAGATAATTTCCGGCATTATGGCGCAAATTCACCAGATATGATGATATTTATCATTAAATACGGCGCATGTGCAGGCTGACATGATTCGATGTAAGTCGTGACAGGAGAACCTAACCTAGAGGCTTCCGGTGTCGCTGCAAACGCTTATCGATATCGTGAAAAAGGCATTTGCCGAATTAGAAATTTCAGGATTTAAGACAACATATAAATTTCTGGATCACGCCTTTAAGATACTATCGTGGCAGGTGGTAAGTTCAGCTATAGCGGTAGTAGGACGTAAACAACACAGTATTGAAATAGAATATATTGGAAACGCACTCTTTTTTGTTGCCTCCATTCCAATATTTATATTAGTTCTTGATATTTTTTCGTGTTCTGCGACGGCAATGTTTGCCGAGACAGGAAATATTGATAAAGCAACTTCTTTTATGAAAACCGTTTCTTTATTTTCATTTTGTCCCCTCTGGATGTTAAATTTACACATTCAAAATTTGCTGGAAATATTTGTGTCGGCGCCGCGTTCCTAGCTACTAGACCTCTAAGCTGACTTGGCGAACCCCTATAGCATCCATGCACATCATAAAGAACGCGGCTGTGAAGCTGCCACGGCTTATCTTGTTTGCAAGGTTGCGTTCGCTCTCCTGTGCGCCGAACGCGACTAGCTTTTCTGCCAACTGGGCATAGGTGATCCCACGGCGCTTCAGCTCGCCCTTGAGTATGTTCTTGGCCCGATCCTCGTAGGTGGCCGCGTCGCTCATCATCGTTTCCCTAGAAAAAACCTCATAAACGATGATATATACCCTTGCTTTTCGATGAGGCAATGTCCTATATCCGATGCACAACATCATCGGATTCGATATGTCTCAGCACTTCCTCCTCTCCCCAGCCGCCAAAACCCTCTCGCGCACGAAGGTCATGCGGATGTCCGACGCGGAGGCCCGCACCGCGTTCCGCAAAATCCGCGGGGCCGACACGAACGGCGAGCCCGTTTGCCCAGAATGCGGTTCGGTCGAGGCCTACGATCTGAAGACGCGCCCGGTCTTCAAGTGCAAAGCCTACTACAAGCAGTTCAGCATCACCTCTGGTACTATCTTCGCCAGCCGTAAGCTCGCGGTTCGCGACATCTTAGCGGCCGTTGCCGTGTTCATAAACGGCGCAAAGGGCTACAGCGCGCTTCAGCTTTCCCGCGATCTTACCGTTGGATATAAAACGGCTTTTGTAATGCTTCACAAGGTTCGTGAAGCGATAAAGCTTGCTCGCGACGAAGGGGCGTTGACCGGCGATGTTGCCGTCGATGGCGCGTATTTCGGTGGCCATGTGCGGCCTGCGAACCGCAGGGAAGATCGCAAAGACCTACGCATGCGCATCAACCAGTCAGGCAAGCGCCAGTCCGTAATTGTCGCGCGTGAGGTCACCGGCCGTACCCTAACGCACGTTGCGAAGCACGAAGCTGACGGTGTTGCATTCGTCGCCGCCAACGTGACGCACGGTTCCACTGTCCACGCCGATGAGGCGTCCCATTGGGACAAGCTGGCAGCCTATTTCCCGATAAAGCGCGTCAACCATCAGGAGGCCTATTCGCAGGACGGCGCGTGCTCGAACGCCGCCGAAAGCTTCTTCTCGCGCATGCGCCGCGCCGAGATCGGCATCCATCATCGCATCGCCGGTGAGTACCTGGCCGACTACGCGGCTGAGCTGGCTTGGCGCGAGGACTACCGGCGCAAGGCCGACGGCACGCAGTACGCGATGGTCATGGCTGCGGTCGCGGTCGCGCCAAAATCGGATCGGCTGTGCGGCTACTGGCAGCGCAGGCGCTAACGCCTCACCAGACGCGGCGACATAAGGTAAGGCTTTGGAAATGCCCGCGTTTCAAGGATTTCAGCAAAGGTAACATGCTGGATTCCTTGACGTTTCATACGATTCTAGTAGGGTGGACGCAGGGCGGCTCACGCCGCCCAGGCCCAGTTAGGCTATCAAAAGCCTCGGAACGGCACAGATCGTGTGGGCGATCTGACCGATAACGCCGAGGCGCGGGTAGTCATACACTGCGGTTCTCCTAACTCCGGAAGTCATCACCTTCCGGATGTGCCTGTGGACAACAGGGTACTCAAGCCGCTTACGCGGCGACTGGCAAAGGTCGGACCCTGCCGGTGACTGGTTAGGGGCCACGCAAGACGGCGTCTGCGTGGCCCTGATCCAAAACGGCGACATTAGCATCATGCAGCCGCGCCCCTGTGAGAGCGGCTGTCTTGCGTTTCCGAGCCTTTTTCAGGCTCTGCCGCAATCGTTATCCGTCCGTCGCCTTGATAGATTAGTTTAAAAACGCTTGCTGCAGCCTCCAACCACGCTGCTCGCCCGTCGATTGTCCAGACCGTGTCCGGCTGTGGAAGTCGCTCAAGCAAACCTTCAATAAAGGGATGATACCTACCTCCGCCCCCGCCGCCGGCAAAGCGCGCCCGGCTCGCAGTCGGCTTAGTGTCGGCGCTGGCTTGATCGATAGTATCAGCTTCGGGCGGTGCGTTAACGGGGCCGTTCATTCTTGGCCGAACTAGGCGGTCCTCCCCGCTTGCGAAGAAACCTGCCTGTCGTGCGGAACGCTGGAAAGCAATTCTCGCCTTATCGGTCTGCTTCGAAGAGACGCCAAGCGTCTGCATTTCGCGCTCAAGCGCCTTTGTGGGGGGTAGCAACCTCCCTCGATATTTATCGTAGATCTGATGATAGAGCGGCACCTCAAGAAATGCATCGGCCCGCGCATCCATTTCGCTTTCGGCGATCACGATCTTGGAGCCAAGCTCCGAAACACGAATGCCGTTTGAGTCCCTATCAATCAGTCCAAAGATTTTTGCACTGCTTGTTTTGAGGCGAAAACTCCCACTACTAGTGGTTTGCCCCATCTCGGCAGCAAGTTCATCAACCGGGCAGGAGCCAATTCCGGCGCGCCCGTAGACCGCCCTGGCGACCGCGACGGCGGCCTCGAGGTCGTCGTAGGGGAAAGCAATCCCAGAGCGTTCGTTGGTCCGGGGCTGCTCTTGTGAAGCGGCTTTAGCGGCTTCCGCGAAATCGACTTTCTCGCCCGACATGGGGGCACGTCCTGCCTTGAAGGTAGGCTAAACATACAGCGTGGCTCAAACAGCGCAACCCCATGTTTGATAGAATCCACAAAACCCATAATCATGTTTGAGGTTCATTTGGGGCGTTCCTAAACATCCCTTCTTAGCTTCCACAGCTTGTACGGTCCGAACTCGCCGTGGTCGTCGGTTCAGCCGCAGTCCTCGATCAGGCCCTGGCCGACACAAGACTTTATCGCCGCGCCGATCCGCTTCCTTATCGTGGTGTAGGTGGCCTCGTCGGCGACGAGGCCCCGGTCCGCGACCCATGCCTCACTGATCTGGCGCGACGTGATCGGCGTCGTCGCCTCACGGAACATCGTCAAGATAAATCGCTTCACCGAGCCCTTCTGAGCGCGATGCTTGGTGACGTATTCTTTTATCGGGGACGTGTCGGAAGCTGCGAAATCGCTCAGAAATCGAGTCGTCGGATGGTCGGGCGAAAGGAGCGCGCTCGACAGCCTAGCCAAGGTCGCGAAAGTGCTGGCGCCTTCCGTTACCAAGTCGACGAGCATGTCTTCGTCGCCCTCTTCGAAGAGCAAAGTCAGTGCCGGTCGCGACGCCGGATCGATCGTGCCTGTGGCGAGCGCGTGAGCAAAGCTCTCAACCGGGCAGCCGGTGGCAGCGGAAACCTCGACGTGGCGGAGCGCCCGATCCGTCGCTCGGCTGAGATCGTATGTCATGCGACCATGATCCGAAATGCCACGTATCTTACAAGCCCGCCGCGATATGCGCTGCCGGAGAGGCGACGTTTCATCTGTGGCAACACTATTGGCAACACTCAACCAGAATGACGTCGATGCGCTAGTCGTGAACTCTCTACGATCGATCGGATGACCGAAGAAACAACGACAACTCCCGTCCTACAGGAACCTGCCGGAAGCACCGAAAAGCCAGGGCCGCCCCCACGCGGCTTTCGTGCGCTCCTCGGTCGCCAGGCCCTCGACCTCCGTCCCCTGGCCATCGCGCCCTACCGGCGCCTGCTGATCGGCCAGGGCACCGCCTTCATCGGCTCGATGCTGACGCAAGTCGCCGTCCCGGTGCAGGTCTACGCGCTCAGCCACTCCTCCTTCGACGTCGGGCTGGTCGGTCTCGCGGGATTGCTGCCCATCGTCGTCTTCGGCCTTTATGGCGGCGCCATCGCCGACGTCGTCGACCGCCGCCTCCTCTATTTCTGGTCGTCGGTCGCGGCCTGGCTCATCACCTTGGCACTGCTCGCGCAGACCTTGGTCGGCAACAGCAGCGTCCGGCTCATCCTCGTCTTGGTCTTCATTCAGTCCGGCGTCTTCGCGATCTCGTCGTCGGCGCGCGGCGCGATCATCCCGCGCATCGTCGAGCGTGAACGCGTCGCCGCGGCCAACACGCTCAGCTTCACCGTCGGTAACCTCGGCCAGGTGCTGGGCCCCCTCATCGCCGGCCTCCTGATCGCGCTCGACAACGGCTACGCCTATGCCTACGCGGTCGACGCCCTGCTGTTCACCGCCGCGCTCTATTCGGCGTTGCGGCTGCCGCCGATCCCGCCCACCGAGGCCGTCGGCCGCACCCTCGGCCCGCGCTCGGTGATCGACGGCCTCGCCTTCATCGGCACGCGCCCGGTGCTGATCATGTCGTTCGTCGTCGACATCGCGGCGATGGTGCTGGCCATGCCGCGCGCGTTGTTCCCGGCGATCGCCGACGACCGCTTCCACGGCGCCGTCGGCCCCCTCTATGCGGCGATAGCCATCGGCTCGTTGCTCGCCGGGCTTTCCAGCGGCTGGATCGGTCGCGTGCGCCGGCAGGGTCGCGCGCTGGCGCTCGCTTGCGCCGGCTGGGGCGCCGCTGTCGCGCTCGCCGGCCTCGCGCACCAGCTCTGGCTGGTCGTCGCCCTGCTGATGGTGGCCGGCGCCGCCGACCTCGTCAGCTCGGTCTACCGCCAGACCATCCTGCAGACCGCTGCGCCGGACTCGATGCGCGGACGGCTGCAGGGCGTGTTCATCGTCGTCGTCACCGGCGGCCCGCGGCTCGGCGATCTGCGCGCCGGCGCGACGGCGGCGGTGACCGGCGTGACCTTGTCCTGGGTCGGCGGCGGCATCGCCTGTACCGTAGTCGTGCTGCTGTCGGCGATCCTCGTGCGTTCGTTCTGGCGCTACGACGTCGAAGACACCGAGCCGGCGGCCGAGGCTCGAGCCTGAGCGGTCGCGCTCGGCTACCTGCGGGCCGCCGGCCTTCCCTCCCGCGCCAGCCCATGGCAAAGCTCGCGACCTGTTCCTTCGAGGGAGAGGGCCGTGAGCCAGCCCAGCCGATCCGCCAGCGCCGACGACGCGCCGCCCGCCGTCGAGCCGGCGATCCGCACGATCGCCATGACCGCCGACACCAACCCCGCCGGCGATATCTTCGGCGGCTGGCTGCTCTGGCAGATGGACCTCGCCGCCGGCAACGCCGCCGCGCGCCATGCGCGGGGCCGCTGCGCGACGGTCGCGGTCGACAAGATCGCCTTCCTGCAGCCGGTCAAGGTCGGCGACGAGGTCACCGTCTACGCGGAGCTGGTCTCGACAGGGCGCACTTCGATGCGTTTTGCCGTCACGGCCTGGCGGCGGCGGCGCGACGGCGAGGATGTCCACAAGGTGACCGGCGCGATCTTCACCTTCGTCGCGCTCGACCTCGACGGCCGTCCGCGCGAGATCCGGCCGATGGTGCGCTGACGGCGGCTGGACAGCGCGGACGATCGGCGCGAAGCTGGCACGCCAGCGTTGGAGGGCATGATGTTCCGCGAGCCGGGCAAGAGCGGCGGAGGCGGCGGAGGCCGTCCGGCGCGCAACGTTCTGGGCGAAACGCTGGAGGCCTGCTCGACGGCGCCGCTGACCGGCTTCTACCGCGACGGCTGCTGCAACACGGGTCCAGAGGATCGAGGCAGCCATACGGTTTGTGCCGTCGTGACGGCCGCCTTCCTCGCCTTCTCGAAGGCATGCGGCAACGATCTTTCGACGCCGATCCCGGACTTCGGCTTTCCCGGGCTCAAGGCAGGCGACCGCTGGTGCCTCTGCGCGCCGCGCTGGCAGGAAGCGTTCGCCGCCGGCAAGGCGCCGCGCGTGGTGCTCAAGGCGACGCACGAGGGCGCGCTGGAGCATTGCGGGCTCGCCGATCTGAAGGCGCTGGCGGCGGACCTGTCCTAAACCTTGGATCATAGCGCCTCGACTAGCGGCCTCCGGGTTCCCGGTCTCCAGGTTCCTGGCTTCATCGTCTCGGCTCCGCGCTCGGGCAGCGGCAAGACGATCGTCGCGCTCGGGCTGATGCGCGCCTTCGCGCGACGCGGAATCGACGTGGTCGGCGTGAAGAGCGGCCCGGACTACATCGACCCCGCCTTCCACGCCGCCGCGACGGGCGCGCCGAGCCTCAACCTCGACACCTGGGCGATGCCCCCCGCGCTTGTCGCCGCGCTGGCGTCGCGCGCGGCGGCGGGTCGCGCGCTGCTGATCGCCGAAGGCTCGATGGGTCTCTTCGACGGCGTCGCGGCGCCGCCGCGACGAAGCGGCGCCTCCGCCGATCTCGCCGCGCTGCTCGGCCTGCCCGTGCTGCTCGTCCTCGACGTCTCCGGCCAGGCGCAGACGGCCGCCGCCATCGCCAAGGGCTGCGACACGCTCGATCCACGGGTGCGCGTCGCTGGGGTCGTGCTCAACCGCGTCGCTGGCGAGCGCCATCGCGCGCTCGTGGCGGACGCGATGGCGGCGGCCGGCTTCCGCGTGGTGGGCGCCTTGCCGCGCGCCGAGACCTTCGCTTTGCCGGAGCGCCATCTCGGCCTCGTCCAGGCCGGCGAGACGGCGGCGCTCGAGGCCCGCCTCGACGCGGTGGCCGACCTCGTCGCCGCGCACGTCGATCTCGACGCGGTGCGTGCGCTCGCCGCGCCGCTCGCGGCGACAGGCGCCGCACTCGCCGGCATCGTGCCGCCGCCGGGCCACCGAATCGCCGTCGCCCGCGATCCTGCCTTCTCCTTCCTCTATCCGCATCTCGTCGAGGGCTGGCGCGACGCGGGCGCCGAGCTCGCCTTCTTCTCGCCGCTGGCCGACGAGCCGCCGCCCGCCGGCTGCGACGTCTGCTGGCTGCCCGGCGGCTATCCTGAGCTGCACGCCGGGCGTCTCGCCGCGGCCGGACGCTTCATGGGCGGCTTGCACGCCTTCGCGGCGACGCGGCCGGTGCATGGCGAGTGCGGCGGCTACATGGTGCTGGGCGAGACCCTCGTCGACGCCGAGGGCACGACGCACCGCATGGCCGGCTTGCTCGGCGCCGCGTTCAGCTTCGCCGAGCGAAGGATGACGCTCGGCTATCGCGACGTGACGTTGGCCGCGTCCTGCGTTCTCGGCGCGGCGGGCGCGCGCCTGCGCGGCCATTGCTTCCACTATGCGACGATGATCGCGCCGAACGTACCGGACCCTCCGCTGGTCGAGGCGCGCGACGCACGCGGCGCGCTCGTACCCGAGACCGGGTCCCGACGCGGCCACGTCAGCGGCACCTTCTTCCACGTGGTGGCGACGGGCTGATCCTCCTCCGCGAAGCGGGGAGGATCCCCTACTTCCGCCTGATCTCGGCGCGCACCGCATCGATCGTGGCCCCGAGCAGGACGATCAGCGCCGAGAGCCAGAACCAGAGGAGCAGCACGATCACAGCACCGAGGGAGCCGTAGGTCGTGTCGTAGTGCCCGAACTTGGTCACGTAGAGCGAGAACGCCCACGAGGCGAGGATCCAGAAGCCGCCGGCGAGCACCGTGCCGACGCTGACAAACTGCCAGCGCGGATAGGACCGGCTGGGGCCGAAGCGGTACATGATGTCGAGCGCCAGCAGGATGAACACGCCGAGCATCGGCCAGCGCGCGTAGCCGAGCCAGGAGCGCAGCACCTCGTCGATCGGCAGATGATCGAGCACAACGGGCACCACGGCGACGGCGGCCAGTGCGAAGATCGCGAAGATGATCGCGCCGAAGGTGAGCGCGATCGCAAGCGCGTTGAAATGGAAGAAGCCGCGCTGCTCGCGGCGCTCGATGGCGACGTTGAGCCCGGCCATCAGCGACGATGTGCCGGCGCGCGCGCCCCAGATCGCGAGCGCCAAGCTGATCATGAGGCCCGAGTTGAGGCTGCTGTTTGGCTTCGCCAAGAGCGCGTTGAGCGAATCGTTGAGGAGCTTCGCGGTCTCCAACGGCAGGAGCGCGGTGAGCTGCTGCACCTGCGCCTGGATCGTCTGCGCGTCTCCGAAGAGGCCGTAGATCGAGACAAGCGCGCCCATCGCCGGAAAGATCGCGAACATCGCATAGAAGGCGATACCCGCGGCGACGAGCGTCAGGTTGTCGTTGCCCATGCGGGTCATGATGCGGTTGATGATGGTCCAGACCGAGCGCGCCTTCCGGCTCTCCCTGAGCCAGCTCGGTGCCCGGCTCGGCAGCGGATCGGTAAGGTCGATCTCGTTCTCGGTGAGCAGCGCGACGGCGCGCTTCTGTGCGGCGCTGGTCGAGGCGGCGACGGCGACGCCGATGGCGATGAGGTTACCAGGGGAGGACCGGTCCGCGCGCGGCTGCGGTGCCGCGCCGTGCCCGCGCGGCGCGTTTCGGTGGTCTTGCCGTCTCGCCCCTGGGGCGCCGCTTCATGCGATCCGTCGCGCTCATTGTCGTCCCAACCCGTCGCATATCGCCCGAGAGCGTGCGTTCGTTCCGCCCTCGCGCATCGGACGGAGCGCGGCGTAGATTGGCGCGTATCCATGTCGCGGGGAACACAGCGATGGCACGCCTGTCGAAGATCGTCATGAGCCTGGCGCTCGGCCTGTTCGTCGCGCTCGTCGCCTTCGATAACGTCACCAACTACGGCGTGAACTACGACTACGTGCGCCACGTCCTCAGCATGGACACGACGCCGCCCGGCAACCCGCTGATGTATCGGGCGATCACCGCGCCGCTCGTCTGGACCTTGGCCTACGATCTCATCATCGCGGTCGAGGCCGCGATCGCGGTCCTGTTTCTCTTGGGCGCCTTCGCACTGTGGCGCGCGCGCCGCGCGCCGGGCGTCGTGTTCGAGCGCGCGAAAAGTTGGGTGCAAGCGGCGGCAGCGCTCGCCTTCCTGCTCTGGTTTCTCGGCTTCACGACCGTCGGCGGCGAGTGGTTCGCCATGTGGCAGTCGAAAAGCTGGAACGGGCAGGAGGCGGCGTTCCGCATCCTCGCGATCATCCTTGCGGTCCTCGTCTATGTGAGCCTGCCGGAGGTGGAGGGCGCGGTCTGACGCCGCGACCCTGCCTCGCTTTGGCCAGAAGCGCGGATCATAGCTCGGTGATCGCGCCGTGACGAGATTCGGAGGAGCTGGGTGGCCGTGCGCATCGTCGAAGCGCTGAGACGCGCCCGCTTTGCGCGGGCCCTCTCGAACATGGCTTGGAAGCGCGCGGCATTTCTTCTCCCGCTTGCGGGAGAAGGTGGCCCCGCGAAGCGGGGTCGGATGAGGGGATTTGCCGCCTCACCTTCGATGCACGAGCAAGCGGCGAGCCCCCTCATCCGACCCGACTTCGTCAGGTCACCTTCTCCCGCAAGCGGGAGAAGGAGGGATCGCGCGTCATCCGCATTTGCAGGACACTCTCCCCTAACGGCAGCCCTCGCCCTCACCCTCACCACCGTGCCGGCCCTCGCCCACCCGCACGTCTGGGTCGAGGCGCATGCGAGTGTTCAGTTCGACAAGGACGGCAAGGTCGATGCCATCCGCAACGACTGGGTGTTCGACGAGATGTACTCGGCCTTTGCCGTGCAGGGCCTCGCCAAGGACGGCGCGCTCGCCACCTCGAAGCAGCTGGCCCCGCTCGCCAAGACCAACGTCGAGTCGCTCAAGGACTTCGATTACTTCACCTTCGCCAAGGTCGACGGCCATAAGATCTCCTTCGGCAGCCCGGTCGACTATTCGCTGGAGGAACGGGCCGACAAGCGGGTCGTCCTGCACTTCACCCTGCCGCTCGCGCAGCCGACCAAGACCGGCCGCTTCCTGACCTTCCAGGTCTACGATCCGACCTATTTCGTCGACTTCGAGCTCGCTGCGAAGGACCCGGTCGAGCTCGCCGGCGCGCCCCCCCGGCTGCTCGAAAACCGTGCTCGGAGCGAATCCGCTGGTCGTGCAAAGCGGCATGGCCACCGCCAAGAGCTTCGACAGCGGCATGACGCCCAGTGACGATTTCGCGCTGAAGATGGCCGGTCGCGTCATCGTCGCCTGCCCATGAGGAGGCACCTTGCGCAACCTGATCGCCTGCCTGCCGCTCGCCGTCCTCGCCCTGCTCGTCGCCGATGGCGCCGCGCTCGCGCAGCTCGCGCATCACCCCTTCGCGGTCGGCGCCGGCGAGGGCGCGGTGGGTCACCAGAACGCGCTCGGTGCCTGGCTGCTCGGCCAGGAAAGCGGCTTCTATCAGCGGCTCACGCAGGCCGTGCGCGGCGCCAGGGAGAGCACTGCGGCGCTCGCCGGCCTCGTCGGGTTGAGCTTCGCGTACGGCATCTTCCATGCGGCGGGTCCAGGCCACGGCAAGGCGGTCATCACCTCGTACATGGTCTCGAACGAAGTCGCGCTGCGCCGCGGCCTTCTCATCGCCTTCCTCGCGGCAATGCTGCAGGCGCTCGTCGCCACGGGGATCGTCGGCATCGCCGCGGTGGTGTTCAATGCCACCGCGCCGACGATGACCGCCGCCTCACAGGCGATCGAGCTGGCGAGCTATCTCGGTATCGTCGCGCTCGGACTGGCTCTCGTCTGGCGCAAGGGCCGCGCGCTGCTCGCCCTGCTGGCGAGGAAGCGCTGGCCGGCGGCGCCGCTGCTGCCGGCGGCGAGCCCGTTCGCGATGGCCTCACCCGGCGTCTCGTTCCGCGTCGCCGACGACTGGCAGGCCACGCCGAGCCGCCGCTTCGTCGCCGACGACGGCGTGGCACATGCCGCCGGCTGCGACTGCGGCCATTCGCACATGCCCGATCCCACCCTGCTCGCCGGCGACCGCTTCGACTGGAAGGCCGCCGGCATCGCCGTGCTCACCGCCGGCGCGCGGCCCTGCTCCGGCGCGATCCTCGTTCTCGTCTTCGCGCTGGCCCAGGGGATCCTGTCGGCCGGCGTCGCGGCGACCTTCGCGATGGCGCTCGGCACGGCGCTCACCACGGGTGCGCTGGCGATCGCCGCCGTCACCGCCAAGGATGTCGCGTTGCGCCTGTCGGGCGCCGGCTCGCCGCGCGCGGTGCTGGTCGGCCGCCTCGTCGAGCTCGCCGCCGCCGCGAGCGTTCTGCTGCTCGGGATCGCGCTGCTCTTCGCGGCGCTCGCCGGGGTCCACGCGGGGGCTTGAGGCGAGCGCCCTTGCTTCCGATTTTCGATTTAGAGCAAGTCGGCAACAGCCGACATTGCTCTACGCCAGCGTCGCGCCCGGCGTCCGATAGAAGCGCGCCCGCTCGGTCTCTTGCATCCCGGCCGCGCGACGCACGGCGAGCAGATCCTTGCGGGTGACGATGCCGCGCAGCTCGCGCGTCCGCGGATCGACGATGGCCACCAGCCCCTTGTCCTCGGCGATCATCAGATCGACGAGATGGCCGACGACGTCGCCCGGATGCGCCGTCGCCGCAGGCGAATCGGCGAGCCGGTCGGCCAGCGTCTCGTCGCGCGCATCCGTCGCCTGCCAAACGAGCGCGTCCTCCCGCGTCGCCACGCCGACGAGACGGCGCGCATCGTCGGACGACCGGGTAGACCGAGTGCCGTCCCTCGGGCTCGGCGAAAGCGGCGATGGCCTCGTCGACCGTCATCGTCGCCGGCAGGGTGACGACATCGGTCACCATGATCTCGGCGGCGCGCGTCAGCTCGTAATGGTCGATCGCGTACTCGCGGCTGATGTGCTGGCCGCGGCGGGCGATCTTCTCCGTCAGGATCGAGCGCTTCATCAGGAGCACGGTGACCGCATAGGCCGAGACGGTCGCACACAGCAACGCCGGGAGGCCGTGCAGGCTGCTCGTCAGCTCGAAGGCGAAGATGGCGCCGGTGAGCGGCGCTCGCATCGTACCGCCGAGCATCGCCGACATGCCGACGAGCGCCCAGAAGCCGGGATTGCCCGGCAACGCCAAGCCGCAGAGCCAGCCGAGCGCGCCGCCCAGGATGAGCAGCGGCGCCAGCACGCCGCCCGAAGTGCCGGACGACAGCGACACCAGCCAGATCGTCGACTTGACCAGGAGCAGCAGCAGCACGGCGCCGACGACCATGCGGTTGTTGAGCAGATCGGCGATGACGTCGTAGCCGACGCCGAGCGCGCGCGGCTCGATCAAGCCGCCGAGCCCTACGACCAGGCCGCCCAGCGCCGGCCACCACATCCAGTGCACCGGCAGCCGGTGGAACGCGTCCTCGACCTTGTAGAGCAGCAGGGTCAGCGTGCCGGAGAGCGCGCCGGCGGCAAGGCCGAGGCCCGTGGCGGCGACGAGCGCCGTCCATGGCAGCGGCCCCACCTCCGCCATCGGGAACAGCGGCGTCGGCCCGAGCAGCAGCGGCCGCCAGGCGATCGCGACGAGGGCCGCCACGGCGGCGGGAATGAAGCTGCGCGGCTTCCATTCGAACAGCAGCAGCTCGACGGCGAGCAGGCAGGCCGCGATCGGCGTGCCGAAGATCGCGGTCATGCCCGCCGCTGCGCCCGCAACCAGCAGGGTCTTGCGCTCGGCCGCGCTGAGGTGGACGCATTGCGCGAGCAGCGAGCCGATCGCGCCGCCGGTCATGATGATCGGCCCTTCCGCGCCGAACGGACCTCCCGTGCCAATGGCGATGGCTGCCGAGATCGGCTTGAGGATTGCAACCTTGGGACCGATCCGACTTGCCCCGATAAGGATCGTTTCGATCGCCTCGGGAATGCCGTGGCCTCGGATCTTCTCCGAGCCGAACCGCGCCATCAGGCCGACGATGAGACTGCCCATGGCGGGGGCTGCAACCATCCAGATGTTGCGCGGCACCTGCACGAAAGTCGTGACCTGGTCGCTGATCCGGCCGTACCAGACGAGGTTCGTCACCAGCGCGATGAGCTTGACGAGCAGGAGCGCCGCGAAGGCGCCAATCGTGCCGACGACGAGCGCGAGAGCGGCGAGGATGAGGACCCGCGGGTCCGCCGAGAAATCCGCGAGCCGTCGCGGCGCGAGGGCAGCGGTCGCGCGTTCCGCCCTGCCCGCGACATCGTCCTTCATCGATCCTCCCGCGCAACCGTCGCCGCTTGTCCCAGCCCGCAGCGGAATTTATATCGTATTACGATATAATCAAGGATCGTTGCCGTGAGTGACGAAGGCACACCGGAGCTGACCCAGGGCGACTACGAGCGCCTGTCGGATTTCCGTTACGCGCTGCGGCGCTTCACCCAGTTCAGCGCCGAGGCCGCGCGGGAGGCCGGGCTGACGACCCAGCAGCACCAGGCGCTGCTCGCCATAAAGGGCCATGTGGCGGGTGCCGACGGCGCATCGATCGGCGTCGGCGAGCTGGCCGAGCGCCTCATCATCGCCCCTCACACGGCGGCCGAGCTGGTCGCGCGCCTCCAGGCTGCCGGGATGGTCGAGAAGCTGACGCACGCATCGGACCGCCGCCGCGTCGGCCTCGCGCTGACCGCGAAGGCCGAGGCGGCGCTTCGCGCGCTTACGCAAGTGCATCTGCGCGAGGTCCGCGTGCTGGCGCCGCGGCTGATGGCGATCCTGAAAGAGCTCGGGCCGCCGGGGTAAAGAGCTATTTGGGCCGTTTCGACCTGACGTAGACGGTCTTCGCCACCGTCGCGACGATCTTGCCCGCGCTATCGACGATCTCGGCGGAAAAATTCCGGCAGCGCCTTCTCGCCGCGCGCCGTGATCGCGCGCACCTCGTCCACCGTCGCCTCGTCGAGCCGGAAGGTGGCGGTCACGGTCCCGCGCCCCGGCGAGACGAAGCGGATCGCCCCGGCCTGGTCCCAGATCACGTAGCCGCGGCCGAGCGCGTGGCGCAGCATCAGCGCATAGAAGGGGTCCGTCATCGCGAAGAGGCTGCCGCCGAAATGCGCGCCGCTAGGCGTCGGCGCGAACCAGCGGCGGCGCAGAGCGACGACGATGGTGCGGAAGTCCTCGGTGACGTTGACGACGGAGATGCCGGCGAACAGGAACGGCGGCCACAGGTTGATCCGACGGCGAAACGATCGGGCCTTCATTCACACTCCGTCGGCCCGGCGGCCTACGCCACCGGCGAAGCCGACCGCGTACCGTCACCACGCAGGGAGGGCAAGCGGAAGATCGAAACGCGTGCCTGCAACGAAGCGCGCGGCGTCCCGCGACGTGTTACGTCGGCGCTTGCCGGTCGAGCACTCTGGCGTAGGCGTCGAGCGTCTCGCGCGCCATCCGCTCGATCGAGAAGCGCTCCTCCACCTGCTTGCGGGCGCGCAGCGCCAGCGCGTCGCGGCTGCTGGCCCCCAGCGACAGCGCCTCGGCCAGCGCGTCGGCGAGCAGCGCCGGATCGCTCGGCGAGACGCGCCAGCCGGTGCGCCGGCCCGGCTCGACGTCGGGCGGGGCCAATACCGTCTCCGGCACCGCGCCAAGGTCGGAGACCACCACCGGCGTTCCCATCGCCTGCGCCTCGACGGCGCTGCGGCCGAACGCTTCCGGCTCGATCGACGGCACGACAACGATCGCGGCCGCCAACAGTGCCGCCGGCATGTCGGCGCATGCCGCGACCGTGCGAACGAGGGCGCCGAGGCCGGCCTTCTTGATCGCCTGGTCGACCTCGCGCGCCGGGGCGCCCGATGCCTCGCCGATGAAGACGAGCTTCACGTCGCGGATGCCGCGCGCCGCCAGGGTGGCGACCGCTTCCACGAGCACCTTGTGCCCCTTCCAGATGCTGGGCTTGCCGGCGAGCAGCAGGATGCGCTCGTCGGGGGCAACCTGCCAGGCCTGGCGCAAGGCCTGCACGCGGCCGGCGTCGATGGTGGCGGCCGCATAAGGTCGAAGGTCGACGCCGGGGCGGATCAGCGCGGTGTGTCCGGCGGCCGCAGGGTAGAGGCTGGCGATGGTCGCCGCCGCGAAGCGCGAGCCGGCGATCACGACCTCGCCCTTGGCCATCACTGAATTGTAGCGCTGCTTGACCACCGACTGGCCGGGCGCGATCTGGGTCGGGCTGGTCACCAGCGGCGTCCGCGTCCTGCGGATGGCCGCATAGGCGATCCAGCCGGCGGGACGCGAGCGGGCGTGGACGACATCGATGTGCTCGTCGCCGATCAGCCGGCGCAGACGGCGCGCCGCCAGCGCCATGGCGAACGGGTTCGTCGTCTGCGTCGGGAAGTCGAGCCAGAGGCCGCCCGAGGCCTGCAGCTCGCTGACGAGACGCCCCGCGGGAGCTGCGACGAGTGCACGGGCGCCGACGGCGGCGAGCGCGGCGGCGACGTCGACCGTCGCCCGGTCGGCGTCGGGCGAATCGAGGGCGCCGGCCAGTTGCAGGACAGTGCGTCCGGCAAGCCGGTGGGTGCCGCGCCGGTGCAGGGAAAAGCCGAAATCCTCGTTCATCGCGGAGGGGCGGGACTCTTCGGAGGACTCTTGGGAGGCAAGACCTTGGGAGAAGCGCGCGCCGGAGAAGAGGGAGGCGGAACGCATCATCATGGTTCAAGATAGTGGGACCGGGTTAACACATCCGAAATATCTGGCGGTCGGCGAGGGCGGCGCGGGGCGGCGCATCGCCTATCGGCGCCGTGTCGGGGAGGGTCCGGGCATCGTCTGGCTCGGCGGCTTTCGCTCCGACATGCTGGCGACCAAGGCGGAAGCGCTCGACACTTGGGCTGCCGAGCAGGGCCGCGCCTGCCTGCGCTTCGATTATTCCGGCCACGGCGAATCCGGCGGCCGGTTCGAAGACGGCACGATCTCGCGCTGGCTTGAGGATGCGCGCGCCGCCATCGCCGCCGCGGGCGATGCGCCGCAAGTGCTGGTCGGCTCGTCGATGGGCGGCTGGCTCGCCTTGCTCGCCGCCCGCGCCATGGCGGAAGAAGGGCGGCCGCCAGCCGGCCTCGTGCTGATCGCGCCTGCGGTCGACTTCACCGAGACGCTGATGTGGCCGTCGCTCGACGCGAAGGCGCGCCGCGCCATCATGGAGGAGGGCGTCTGGCTGCGCCCCTCCGAATACTCGCCCGAGCCTGTGCCGATCACCCGGGCGCTGATCGAGGACGGACGCCGGCACCTCCTGCTCGGCGGCGCGATCCGCAGCCATTGCCCCGTGCACATCCTGCAAGGCATGCGCGACCCCGACGTGCCATGGCGCCACGCAATGACCCTGGTCGAGCATTTCGCCGCCGACCCAGTCGTGGTGACCCTGATCAAGGACGGCGATCACCGCCTGTCGCGGCCGCAGGATATCGCCAGGCTTGTCGCGGCGGTGGCTGCGATCGCTTGACGGACGGCGGGGCGATCCGCTCCTCTGATCTTATGATTCGAAGGAGGCCGCCTTGTCGGACCGCGAGCGCAAGTACGGCTTTTCTTTCTCCTGGCGGCGGGCGATCGGGCTCTCGGCGCTGAAGGGCCGCATCTCGCGGGCGATCGGCATCCCGCTGACACGCGAGGGGCGGCAGCGCAAGGTCGGCGCCATGCTCGGCTGCTGCGTGCCGCTCGCCTTCATGATCGGTGCGCCGCTGCTGCTGGTCGAGATCGCGCGCCGCTTCGGCTGACCGACCCGCCGCACCGGTCGCCCTATACGCCCGCCTTTCGACATTGCCCTCCCTCTGTGCGAACGATAAGGGAGGATGGCCTGCCGCCCCTCCGACGGAGACCCGCGATGCCGTTGCGGCTCGACAGCCGAAGCCCGGATTTCGAGAGCGCTTTCAAGACGCTGCTGGCGACCAAGCGCGAGGTTTCGGAAGATGTCGACCAGGCTGTGCGCGCCATAATCGCCGACGTGCGCGCCGAGGGCGACGCGGCGCTGCTGCGCTACACGAACAAGTTCGACAGGGTCGATCTCGACACGCTCGGCCTGCGGGTCACCGCCGAGGAGATCGCCGCCGCCAAGACGCGGTGCCGCGCAGAGGACCTCGCCGCGCTCACCCTGGCGCATGAGCGCATCGTCAGCTTCCACAAGAGGCAGGCGCCGAAGGACGAGAGTTTCACCGACGCGCTCGGCGTCAAGCTCGGCTGGCGCTGGACGGCCATCGAGGCGGTCGGCCTCTATGTTCCGGGCGGCGCGGCCAGCTATCCCTCGTCCGTGGTGATGAACGCCGTTCCGGCCAAGGTCGCCGGCTGCGAACGGCTCGTCATGGTGGTGCCGGCGCCCGAAGGGCGCATCAACCCGCTGGTGCTGGTCGCCGCCGACCTCGCCGGGGTCGACGAAATCTACCGCGTCGGGGGCGCCCAGGCGATCGCCGCACTGGCCTACGGAACGCAGAGCATCGCGCCCGTGATGAAGATCATGGGGCCCGGCAACGCCTATGTCGCTGCGGCGAAACGACAGGTCTACGGCATCGTCGGGATCGACATGATCGCCGGCCCCTCCGAGGTTTTGATCCTGGCGGATAAGACCGGCGACGCCGAATGGATCGCCGCCGATCTGCTGGCGCAGGCCGAGCATGACGAGGCGGCGCAGGCGATCCTCGTGACCGACGATCCGGCGCTGGCCGATGCCGTCGCGCGCGAGGTTGAGGCGCAGCTGCGCACGCTCCCTCGGCATAAGATCGCCGGCGCCAGCTGGCGCGACTACGGCGCGATCGTCCTCGTCGGCTCGCTGGCCGAGGCGGTGCCGCTCGTCGACCGGCTTGCCCCCGAGCATCTCGAGATCATCGCCGCCGACGCCGAGGCGCTGGCCGCCGCGATCCGCAACGCCGGGGCGATTTTCCTCGGCGGGCACACGCCGGAGGCGGTCGGCGACTATGTCGGCGGATCGAACCACGTCCTGCCCACAGCGCGCTCGGCCCGGTTCTCATCGGGTCTCAACGTGCTCGACTACATGAAGAAGACCTCGATCCTGAAATGCACCGCGGCGAGCCTCGCGGCGATCGGCCGGCCGCCGTCACCCTCGGCGAGGCCGAGGGGCTCTCGGCGCACGCACGCTCGGTGGCGATGCGGCTCGGCCAGCGCGGCAGGCGGGCCGCATGAGCCAAGAGAGCGGCGACAACACGAAGAAGGATCGCCTGAAGTCGGTCGTTCTCGACGGCGATTCCATCGGCATCGGCACGCCCGACCAGGAGCACGAGCGCCAGATCGCCGTCTACGACCTGATCGAGGAGAACGCCTTCGGCCTGCCCGAGAAGGACGCGGGGCCCTACGACCTCACCATCTCGCTGCACGATGCCAAGCTGATGTTCGACATCGCCGGCGACGACGGCGAGCAGAAGGCGGTGCACATCCTGTCGCTCACCCCTTTCAAGCGCACGCTGCGTGACTATTTCATGATCTGCGCGAGCTATTACGACGCGATCCGCACGCAGACGGCGGCGCAGATCGAGGCGATCGACATGGGCCGGCGCGGCCTGCACAATGAGGGCGCCAACCTGTTGCGCGAGCGGCTCGAAGGCAAGATCGTCTGCGATTTCCGACACGGCGCGGCGCCTGTTCACCCTGATCACCGCGCTGCATTGGAAGGGCTGATCCGGTGGCGCCGCCCGGAAGGGCCGCGTCCAAATAAGGTGCGGCCAAGAAGGGCGCGGCCAACAAGGTCGTGGCCAAAAAGGGCGTGGCAATGACCGGCCCGCTCCTTCACCGTCCGAGCGCGATCCTCTTCTCCTGCTCCTTCAACGCGGTGCGCTCGCCGATGGCCGAGGGGCTGACGCGCCTCTATTTCGGCCGCGAGATCTACGTGGCCTCCGCCGGCGTGCGCAGCGGCGAGGCGGACCACGTTCGTCGCCGCCGTGATGGAGGAGGTCGGCGTCGACGTCTCCAGGCACCATCCGCACACGTTCGAGGACCTCGAGGATTCCTCCTTCGACTTGATCGTCACCCTGTCGCCGGAGGCGCATCACAAGGCGCTGGAATTCACCCGCACCCTGGCCTGCGACGTGCTCTACTGGCCGACGATCGACCCCACGGCCGTGGAGGGCTCGCGCGAGCGGCGGCTCGAGGCCTACCGCGAGGTGCGCGACGGGCTTTCGAAAGCGCATCAAGGCGTTGCTCGACTACCGGCCGCGCCCGGAGGTTTAGCGGACGGGCTATTAGGTTTTGCCTTCCGGCGAGGGTTTCCCTCCCCCTTGCGGGGAGGGGTCAGGGGTGGGGGTCGTGCCGTGCTTCTCGGCTGGAGTTCAAGGACACCGCGACCCCACCCCTTGCCCCTCCCCGCACGGGGGAGGGTGGCGTCGGTACAATCGAGCCGATCATTGAACGTTGAGAGGAGATGTCATGGGATTGCCGGCGGATGTGGAATGCCCTTGTGTTCGACGTCTTCGCACGATCGTCGACTGGCGCGGCGGCGTCGCCCGCGACGCGGCGCCCTTCCCTCGCCCGCCACGGGCGCCCTTCCCAATGACCCGGCCGCCTTCGCCGACGCCTGGCGGGCGCGCTACCAGCCGGCGATGGCCGCGGTGCGCGACGGCAAGCGCCCCTTCGTGCAGCTCGACGTGCTGCATCGTGAAAATCTCGTCGCCATCCTCCCCGAGTTCGGCATCGACCCCGCCAAGGTGCCGGCGGCCGAACTCGACGATCTCACCCGTGCCTGGCACCGGCTGGACCCGTGGCCCGATTCGGTTTCGACGGGCTCACGCGGCTGAAGCGCCGCTTCATCGTCGCGGCCGCTGTCGAAACGGCAACGTCCCGGCTCATGCTCGGACATGGCGAAGCGCGCCGGGCTGCCGTGGGACGCGATCCTAGGCGCCGAGGTCGCCCGCGCCTACAAGCCAACGCCCGAATCCTACCTGCGCACCGCCGAGATCCTCATGGTGGCGCCCCACCAAATGTGCCTCGTCGCCGCGCACAACGGCGACCTCGCGGCGGCCCGCGCCTGCGGCTATCGCACCGCCTTCATCCCGCGTCCGACCGAGCACGGGCCCGGCCAGACCACGGACCTCGCGCCCGAGCAGGACTGGGACCTCGTCGCATCCGACCTCGGCGCGCTCGCCGCGATTGCTGGGGTTGTAGTACAGCGGGAGCCGGTCCTCGAGTTGCGTCCCCATGTCACCCGCCATGTCGCTTGCCCGCGTCCTCGCCTGCCTCGTCCCCCTGACCTCGCCCGCGCTCATCCCTAGCGCGGCCTGGGCGAACGACCCGTCGCCGCCGCATTCGCTCGGCGCCTGCGGCGGCACGATGGTCGGCGCCGACGGCCAGCAATATGCCTGTAGCCCCGACCGCAAGCCCGCCTGCAACGAGAGCGGCGCCCGCTGCGTCTGCCTGGAGCAGATCGAATGCGGCGGCACCCGCGACGAGCCCTATTGACGCGCGATCGCCATCGGCCGGTCTCGAATAATCATGGACGCCGCCGCGCATCGGCGTAGTCTCGCCGTCCGCGCCAAGAGAGCGCATCACGCGAGCGCGCCGAGGAGGAACGAGCCATGGCCAAGGGTCAGATGCGCAGCAACAAGGAAGCCAAGAAGCCGAAGAAGGAAAAGCCCAAGACCATCGCCGCCGCGGCGCCGACGGTGAAGGTCGGCGCGGGCGAGAAGAAGAAGTAGCGGTCCCGACCTGCCACGACGGTCGCACCGTGCTCGCGCCCGTCAACCCCGCTTCGCGCCGCCTCCGGCGGTGGCCTTCGGAAGGCTCGACCGCCGCTGCGCGCGGTGCTCTTGCGGATGCAGGCCGGGACGGACAAACGGCCCTCTCGGCCGAACAAAGAAACAGGGCTCCGCTTCTTCGGGGTCCGGACCCGCGCGGCGGCGTGTCAGCGGGCGCCCATGCTCTTGCGTAGGGCGGCGTTGATGCGGCCTTGCCAGCCGGGGCCGCGGCTGCGGAAATGCTCGAGCACGTCCTGGTCGAGGCGCAAGGTCACCTGCTTCTTGGGCCGCTCGCCGAGCGGTGGCCGGCCGCGGACCGGCACCCCGTCGACGCAGACCTCGCCGCGCCCGAGGTCGTCGTCGGTGACCTCGGGCAGCTCCTCGTAATCGGCATCGGTGTTCCGGTAGGCGTCAACCCTCGCCAGATCGCTGCCGACCGAGGCGCCGGCCGTATCTTTCCTGCTCGCGCTCATTCGCCTTCCTCATGTTGAACACATGGCGATCCGCCCCGCGCGGCGTCCAGCCGATCACGACCATCCGCCCGCGCAGATGACCGACGGTGAACGAAACGATCCTCGCCGTAGTCCTTGCGAAGGTCGCGGAAATCCACCGTCTCGCCGGAGAACACCAGCGCGGCATCCTCGAAATCCAGGCCGCGCTCGGCGAACGTTCCTGTCGCGTTTCGCCGGATCGTAAGTTATCGCCACGTGAATTTTTGTACCTACATTAATTCGGCCGTCAACGCTGCCGACCTAGCGGCAGTCGAGGAAACCGTTCGGCCCTGTCTCTTTGTTCGGCCGAAGACACCGCCTCTTCGTCCAGACCTGAGGCCTGCGGGACGGCGCGCGCAGCCGCGGTCAAGGATGGCCGCCGACGGGTGTCGCCGCCGCCGCGATGTCCGAGGCCATCCTTGAGGGCGGCGAGCACGCCGTCACGCTTGCCGGAGGTCGGAGCGTCTCGTGCCACCTCGAGGCCGCACGCTGCGAGGCGCGCCGCACCGTGCCCTCAGTCGAAGAAGGCGATGGTCCGGTACTCGATGCTCTGGCGCGGCGGCGTACCGGGTGGCACGGTCGGATCCTCGAAGGCGCCGTGCGGCGCGAACTGCGCCACCGAGCCGAGCGAATCCCAGCACTTGATGAGGATCGCCTCGTCCGGCGCCGCATCCCTGAGGTAGAGCCAGCGCTGGGCGGGGTTGAACGCGATGCCGTAGGTCTCGCCGCGCCGATGCGGGAAGATCAGATCGCTGGCGATCAGGTCGTCGGGATCGAAGCTGCGCGCGTCGCCCACGGCGAGCGGCCGGTCGCGGCGCCGGATAGCCGATCGGCCGCCAGACGTTGATGATCGCCGCGCGGCCGGCCAGCAGGGCCTCGCCTGCCTCATCGCCCATCACCTCGCGCACGCGCTGCGGGCCGGACTCGACCGTCTGGTCGACGTGAAACGCGCGTCGCCGGCGGCCGAAGCTCCTCTGACGACGACCGATCCTTGGGCTCGACCGCGCTCGCGCGCCGCCGCGTGTGATCGAACACCACGACGCGCGACGCGCCGGTCACGTCCCTGACGAGCTGCGCGGTCTCGGGATGGCCGACGGCGAGCGTCTGCGCCTCGTCGAAGGGATCGTCGACGGCGCTCGGACGGCGGACGACGGCGAGACCTTCCACGTCCGAGGCTGAGGCGATGGGCGAACGGCCGGGCGTTGGTGACGCGGACAGCGCGGCTGCGATAGGTGCCGCGCGTCGCGGGCACGCCCTCGGGCGGCTGGCCGGCATAGACAATAAGGCTTTTTCCGCCGTGCGTTCCGAGAACTGCAGAAAGGCTTCTACGCTCTCCGAAGGGGCCGCTTCGCGTGCCGGGGGGTCGAGGACGTCGTGGGTCATGTCGTACCTTTCGATATGATGAGAGGCTCGCGGCTCCATCGCGCTCGCGTGGATGGCGGCGCGACCCTCGCGCTCCGAGGGCGGCGCGGCCGTCGACGGCCGTCGGCGGCATGGGCGGCGAGGGTCCGCGAGCTGCCATGCTGCTTGATGTTTTGTCCGAACGGTTGGATGTCAACCGACAGCGGGAATTGTCCCGACACCGCAGGTTCTCTTGGCCTCGAGAGTGGTACGAGATCGGGTCCCCGTCCATTTCGAATGCCGGCCGGTTTCCCGGACAAAAGGACGCCGAGCGCCTGATGTTTGGAAAGTTATTCCTGTCGGATCGGCGCGACTGTCGACCGGCGCCGCGGTCCCGGCCATGCGCTTAGGATCGCACCGTGCTCGCAGCCCAACCCGAGGCAATGCGCTCGCCTGCTTCGCGCCGCCGCCGGCGGTGGCCTTCGGTCAAACTCGACCGCTGCTGCGCGCGGTGCTTTTTGGAGAAAGCGGAAGGCATGAGGTCTACCGATTTAGGTAGGATAGTTCAGTATATCTGCCGCTCGCGTCGTGGCAGATTCAAAATCGATTGGGCCATCAAGTGACAAGCCAGCAGCTACTACTTCTTCTGGTCGGTATCTAAACGCACCAACAGTTGTCTTCATAGCCGCAGCTTGTTCTACGTCGCTTTTCTCTACAAGCGAGACAAATACGACTTTGCCACTCTTTATCTTCATCTCTCTCCGCCCAGGTTTTGTGATCGATTAAGTCATACCCGAATGCCTCGATAATCGAAAGAACAAAGGTGGCGCACGTAAGGCCTTTGCCGACCGGAGAAGCTTTGAAGTTCAGGTTACAATCGAAGCAAGGTGGCTCGTTTAACAAACCCATAGCTCACTTTGGTTTTTGGATCTAATGCCGCCAATCGGGCGCAAAACGCGATACCGTTGTCTTCATCGAGGAGATCGAACTCTCTCCATCTGTAACACGAGTTTGCGGGCTCATTCCTTAGTCTATAATGCCAATTTGAGTTCACAGACAAATACTACATCAGCACTTTTTCTATAGAGTAAACTGACATGCGATTGGTCGCCATCTCGAGAGAAGGCTAAACCTACGTGGCGCAGTGTCTGAAGAGGGCGCGGGCTAGCGCAGTTCATGCATTCGCTCAAAAGAGACCTCGAAGCAATCTAGTGGGGTCTTTTCCACGGGCTGACAATTCATCCTTTACGCGATCACGAAAAAAATTCCAGTGATTTAAAACGGCCTTCCTAGGGTATGTGCTTCTCAGCAACGCGATCATTGCGGCTGGCGCGAGCTTCGCCGTTTTCGAAATGCGCAGCACAGTGTCAATTGCAACGTAGTCTTCGTTTGCCATAAGACTATCCATTAGTCGTATCACGCCAGCTAGCTCCTCAGGCCGAGGGTTGTTTACGCCGTAGCTCTCAAGCAAGTGGATCACATCATCGCTTGTAATAACATCAAATGATTCGTAGTTACCTATCAATATTGTCTCTAAAACTTCGTCAGCTCGCAAAAGGCCTTGCTTTTTGAGCAATTTCATATTAAGGGCAAATGCTTCTATCTCTTTCTCACTTTTGGATATTATGTAGCGCAAGCTATCGAACTCGCTCCAAAAATCGTAATCGTAAAATCCAGAGGGTTCATAGGCATCGTCGGCCACCACTCGTTCAAATGGCGTAATCCAGTCTGATTCGTCTAGATCATCATGAATGCTCAAGCTAGCCGCACGCGGACGGCCCCATGGACTCATGGAGTCGATCACTGATACACCAGCGAAATACTCTTCTGGCACGATCGTGTAGACTTGTGATGCGTGCACGTACTGCGTCATTGTCGTATTGCCCTTCAGAAGACCAACTCGAAGTCTATCAGGTACTTATTCTTTTCTGTCTGCCCTCTCACAATTGCAAATCCATATTGAATATTTATATTATCGCGATTATCATCAAATCGCGCATTGCCCCGGTAGGAAATAGCGCTGTTTTCGAAATTAGATTCAAAAACGACGCCAAGCAATCGCTCATTGATGAGTTCTCGCCATGGGACACCGTCAAGACCTAATGACTCTTTTTCAACAATATTTACAAATCTAACTCCAACCCTTGAGAAAAAGGCAGGCTTGTATGCTGTTGTCAATGCGGTCATTGCTCGCCTCAAACCGTCTTCGAACGCTTCCCATCGTCCATACTCTTTTTTTTGTCAAAGACAAGAAAGCAGAAGATAAGAGTACCCGCGCGTTGCGATCGACACTGTCAAATGCATAGGCACTAGTGTGTTCGCTTCGTGCGAAAAACATCATCAATTCTGAGGACAGGTCTCCTTCTCCTCTCCTCATCTGCTTAACGTAGGGAAATAAGTCCTGGATCAGCTCTTGATATTCAGCAGGAGGCGATGCTTCTATTTTCAATAGTTTAGGAAAGCTAAGCTGGCAAATTACTCGTCGCAGAGGCGACTTTTCGTACAGAAAGCGAGGAACTTCCGGAAACAAGCGATCCAATATCGCTGCGCCCAGGTGGTCGCCATCCCCCTTAACCGCCCGGTTGTCAGCGTTTTCGTTCATTGGTCTCGCCAGCTTGCTGCCAGCCTATCAGGCCAGAGACTATGCGTACGCGTGCACCCCGTCCCCTTCAAGTCCGTTTTGTCAGGAGCAAAAAGTTCTACCTCGCAAACTTCTTATGCTTCATCCGGTGCGGGATCAGCTCCTCCACCCCCAGCCGCCGCTTCTTGTCCTCGAGGTAATCCGCGAAATTCCCCTCGAACCACTCGACATGCGCGTCGCCTTCGAACGACAGGATGTGCGTGGCGATCCTATCGAGAAAGAAGCGATCATGCGAGATGATGACGGCGCAGCCGGCGTAGTCGGTCAGCGCGTCTTCGAGCGCGCGCAGCGTCTCGACGTCGAGGTCGTTGGTCGGTTCGTCGAGCAGCAGGACGTTGCCGCCCTCCTTCAGCATCTTGGCCATGTGCACGCGGTTGCGCTCGCCGCCCGACAGCTGGCCGACCTTCTTCTGCTGGTCCGGCCCCTTGAAGTTGAAGGCGCCGGTGTAGGCGCGCGAGTTGATCTCGCGCTTGCCGAGCGTCAGCAGCTCGTTGCCGCCGGAAATTTCCTCCCACACGTTCTTCTTGCCGTCGAGCGCGTCGCGCGACTGGTCGACGTAGCCGAGCTTGACGCTGTCGCCGACCTCGATGGAGCCGGAATCTGGCTTCTCCTGCCCGGTGATCATCTTGAACAGCGTCGTCTTGCCGGCGCCGTTGGGGCCGATGACGCCGACGATGCCGCCCGGCGGCAGCTTGAAGGTGAGATCCTCGATCAGAAGTTTGTCGCCGAACGCCTTCGAGAGGCCGGTGAATTCGACGACGTTGTTGCCGAGACGCTCGGCGACGGGGATGACGATCTGCGTCGCCGAGGGGATGCGGTCCGCCTGCTTCTCGACGAGGTCCTGGTAGCGCTGGATGCGCGCTTTCGACTTGGCCTGGCGCGCGCGGGGCGAGGTGCCCATCCATTCCGCCTCCTGGGCGATCTGGCGCTGGCGGCTCTCGTCCTCGCTCTTCTCGAGCGCCAGGCGCTTGGCCTTCTGGCGCAGGTAGCTCGTGTAATTGCCCTCGTGCGGAATGCCGCGGCCGCGGTCGAGCTCGAGGATCCAGCCCGTCACGTTGTCGAGGAAGTAGCGATCGTGGGTGACGATGAGGATCGCGCCCGGATAGTCGCGCAGATGCCCCTCGAGCCAGTTCACCGTCTCGGCGTCGAGATGGTTGGTCGGCTCGTCGAGCAGCAGCAGCTCTGGCTTTTCAAGCAGCAGCTTGCACAGCGCGACGCGGCGCTTCTCGCCGCCGGAGAGCTTGTCGACAGACCAATCGTCCGGCGGGCAGCCGAGCGCGTCCATCGCCTGCTCGACCTGCGAATCGAGGTCCCACAGGTTCTGCGCCTCGATCTCGTCCTGCAGCCGGGTCATTTCGTCGGCGGTCTCGTCGGAATAGTTCATGGCGAGCTCGTTGTAGCGGTCGAGGATCGCCTGCTTCTCCTTCACGCCGAGCATGACGTTGCCGCGCACGTCGAGGCTTTCGTCGAGCGGCGGCTCCTGCGGCAGGTAGCCGACCCGGGCGCCCTCGGCGACGAAGCCCTCGCCCTGGTACTCGTGATCGATGCCGGCCATGATGCGCAGCAGGGTCGACTTGCCCGAGCCGTTGATGCCGAGCACGCCGATCTTGGCGTCGGGGTAGAAGGAGAGGTGCACGTTATCGAGCACCTTCTTGCCGGTCGGGTAGGTCTTGGTCAGACCCTGCATGTGGTAGATGAACTGCCGCGCCATGGGGGTGTGGGCTCGCCGTGTCGGAGTCGGGGGATGGAGGAGTTGGCGGGGTTCTAGCGGGGATGCGGGGCGGGTCCAGCGGGGAGGTGCGGGACGTGCTATGATCAGCGGATGCGCGGGGAGGGCGACCTCATGACCGATACCATGTCCGAGGACAGCGACGGCTACGATCGAGATGGACGGCGACAGCCAGCTGGTGCGGCTGCCCGAGGCGTATCGGTTGCCCGGCACGGAGGTGCGCGTACGACGTAGCGGCGAAAGCTTGGTGTTGGAGCCGATTCCGCGACGGATGTCGCGCGAGGCGTTCGACGCAATCGTCGCCAAGCTGCGGACGTATCACGACATCCCATTCATGCCGGATGGTAGAGAGCAGCCGCCGATGCCCGACGACGACATCGACTTCGATCGATGATCTGCCTCGACACCAACGTGGTGATCGGGCTCCTCAACGAGAAACCAGCTTTGCTCGTCGAGCGCTTCTGGAAGGAAGCTTCGCGCGATGCGATATGCCTTCCGATCGTTGTGCTGTTCGAGTTGCGGTACGGTGTCGCGAAGAGCGAGCATCGCCAGCGTAACGCGCAGCGGCTCGAGGATCTGTTCACCCTCCCGCTTTCCGTCCTGCATTTCCAAGAGACCGACGCCGAGCACGCCGCCGACATCCGCGCCGACCTCCAGCGGAAGGGCACGCCGATCGGACCCTTCGACACGCTGATCGCCGCGCAGGCGCGATGCCGCGGCGCGACCCTCGTGACGGCCAATACGCGCGAATTCGCGCGTGTGGATCGGCTTGCTCTTGAGGACTGGACCTTGTGAGGTCTGCTCCCGCCATGCCGATCCGCAACACCCCGCCGGCAAAATCCCCGCCGCGTCCCTTCAGGCTTCGTTTACCGCCAGCCCCGATGGTCACAGCCTTGCGGCTGCCTTGATCGCTGGCTAAGCCGCGCGTGTGGGTGGTGCGGACGCGCAACCGCCCTAACCAGAGCTGCCCGTATGCGTCCTGCTAGTCCTATCCTCCGTCGCCCGCTCCTTCGTCGTATTGCCGCCGCCGCGCTCGTCGCCTCGTCGGCCGCCTTGCTCGCCGCCTGCGACGAGGGCGGCGCCACGGGCGGCCTCGGCATCGCCGGCTCCGAGCGCGCCTCGCATGCGCTGTCGCCGCAGATGGTCGCGCTCATGGAGCAGAAGGGCGTCGCGCAGAACTCGGCCGTGCTGATCCGCACCTACAAGAAAGAGGCGGAGTTCGAGATCTGGAAGCAGAAGCCCGACGGCCGCTACGTGCTCTTCAAGACCTTCCCGATGTGCCGCTGGTCGGGCCAGCTCGGCCCCAAGATGGCCGAGGGCGACCGCCAGGTGCCGGAGGGCTTCTATCGCATCACGCCGGGCCAGATGAACCCGACCTCGCAATATTACCTCTCCTTCAACGTCGGCTATCCGAACGCCTATGACCGCGCTCACGGCGCGTCAGGCGGCTCGATCTTCGTTCACGGCGCCTGCTCCTCGGCCGGCTGCTTCTCGATGACGGACGCCCAGATCGACCAGATTTACGCGATCGCCCGCGAGGCCTTCAACGGAGGGCAGCAGGCGATCCAGATGCAGTCGTACCCGTTCAAGATGACCGCCGAGAACATGGCGAAGTACCGCAGCGACCCAAACATCGGGTTCTGGCGGCAGTTGAAGGAAGGCGCCGACAACTTCGACGTCTCGAAACAAGACGTGTCGGTGGGCGTGTGCGACCGCCATTACGTGTTCAACACCACGACGCCGGCGAGCCATATGGACCCGGCCGGGCCCTGCCCGACCCTGCAGCACGACGGCATCCAGGCCGAGGTCGACGCGCGCGAGGCGGACGACGACGCCAAGGTGGCCAAGCTCGTCGGCGCCGGCGCGCCGGCGATGCGCACGATCTACGCAGACGGCGGCCAGAACCCCGAGTTCGCGCACGCGTACGCCGAGGTGAGCCGCCCCGAGGCGCTCGCCGCCGGCCCGACCGACTGGATCGTCCAGCCGGCCGCCGGCGCGAAGATCTCGCCCGTGGTCAAGGTGGCCGCGGCCCGCAAGGCCGCCAAGGCCACCAAGGTTGTCGCCGACAAGGGACGCACCAAGCCGGCCGACCCGGCGGTGGCCGATCGCGGCGACCGCACCTCGACGATCAAGAAGCCGGCCGGCACGTAAGCTGTCCCGGCGGACGCCGGCGGCTTTTGGCCCGCGCGCGGCTACTCGCTGACCATGTTCAGCATGATCTGCGTGAACGGCTTGGCGAGGATTGGCCCGAGCTTCGGCACCGCGGCCTGGATCGCCGGGGTCTTCATGTGGGCGGCGAGCGCCGCGTCGTCGCTCCAGATCTCGAAGGTGAGGAAGCGGCCCGCCTGCTTGCGATCCTCCAGCAGCGCGTAGTGCTTGCAGCCCGGCTCCTTGCGCGCCCCCTCCGCGAACGGCACCATGAGGTTGCGAAGCGCCTCGGCCTGGTCCGGCTTGGCGACGAGCTCGGCGATCACATAGAGGCCGCCGTCGGCAGCCTGCGCCGCCTTGCCCCAGAAGGCGGCGACGGCAGTACCGATAGCGGCCGTGCGGACGAGCGTGCGGCGATTGAGGGCAGACATGGCGGTTCTCCTGGGACAGGGCACCTGTCTACACGACGCCGTCGGTCGCTTGAGAAATGACTTCTCTGTCCTTTGGCGGCCCCTGTCAGGGTCTCCTTCAAGACGCGCGCGAGGTCACGACGTCCATCGACGACGCGAACGACTTCGACCGCGTCGACTGGAGCCTCGTCGGTGTCGGGCTGAGTCTCGTAGAGGATGAGGTAAAACCCCGCGACAAGCATACGGGACGATGGTCGGAATTCAGCTCTCCGCGGACCGAGCCTCGGGAATTGCTTCAGCCGCGTCATCTTGTCTTCGAGTGTATTCAGAAGCTTCGTCGCTGCCTTTTCATTGTCGACCGCGATCTTCCACGAGATCTGCTCCAGATCGCGTTCCGCCATCGGCGAAATGACGAGCCGCGTCACACTTCACCGGACTTCCGCGATTTGGCCGCCGTGATTATCCGTTGCATATCGAATTCACGTGGCGGCCCACTGGCTTTGCCCTCGTCCCACAGCTGCTGCAAACGCCGGACCTCCGCCTCGCGAAGGTCTCGCTTCTGCTGCCACTCGCGCAGAGCTTCGCGCACGATCTCGCTCGTCGTCGCGTATTCTCCCGTCTCAACGGCGGCCTTCAGGGCCCCGATTTGCTCATTCGTGAGAGCAACGCTGAGCTTCTGGACTGCCGACGTGGGATCTCGCTTGGTAGCAAATGTTACCACCACGCGATGAATGTTTCCACAAGGTCCACTGCAGGCACCTTCACGCCCCGTCCGGCCCAGTTTTCAGCTCGGCCCTGACTTGCTCGATCAAGCTCTGCGCCTTCGAGCCCTGGATGCGGGCGATGTCGTCCTGGTATTTCAGCAGCACGCCCAGCGTGTCGTCCACCGTGGCGGGGTCGAGCGCGACGGCGTCGAGCTCGGTCAGCGCCGTCGCCCAATCGAGCGTCTCGGCGACGCCGGGTGCCTTGAACAGGTCGAGCTTGCGCAGGCGCTGCACGAAGGCGACCAACTCGGCCGAAAGCCGCTCGCCGATACCCGGGCATTTCGCGCGCAGGATCGCGCGCTCGCGCGCGGCGTCGGGATAGCCGACCCAGTGGTAGAGGCAGCGGCGCTTCAGCGCGTCGTGGATTTCGCGCGTGCGGTTGGACGTGACGATGACGATGGGCGGCGCCGCGGCTTTCACGGTGCCCATTTCCGGGATCGTGACCTGGAAGTCCGCCAGCACTTCGAGCAGGAAAGCCTCGAACGGCTCGTCGGCGCGGTCGAGCTCGTCGATCAGCAGCACGGGCGCGCCCTCCTGCGGCTCCAGCGCCTGCAGCAGCGGGCGCTTGACGAGGTAGCGCTGATCGAACACGTCGTGCTCGAGCTTGCCGCGGTCGGTGTCGCCGGCGGCTTCCGCAAGGCGGATCGCCATCATCTGCGCGGCGTAGTTCCACTCGTAGACCGCGCTCGCGACGTCGAGCCCCTCGTAGCATTGCAGGCGGATGAGCTTGCGGCCGAGCGTCGCGCGCCAGCACCTTGGCGATCTCGGTCTTGCCGACGCCGGCCTCGCCCTCGAGGAACAGCGGCCGGCCCATCTTGAGCGCGAGGAACAGGACGGTGGCCAGCGACCGGTCGCCGACATAGTCGGCGCTCTGAAGGAGCGCGAGGGCGGCGTCGATCGAGGCGGGGACGGGCGTGCGCGACGGCGCATTCATGAAGCGGGAAACCTCGGGCGAAGGGCGGCGCCCCTCCTTCTCTCGCCTGCGGGAGAAGGTGGCCCCGCGAAGCGGGGTCGGATGAGGGGCATCTCTACGTGCGACTTTGACCGGAGAAGAGGCGTCAAGGCCTCTCGTCCGACCCTCGCTTACGCGAGGGCCACCTTCTCCCGCAAGCGGGAGAAGGGGTTGCCGCGCCTTACTTCGCCGCGGCGACGGCGCGCTTGGCAATGACCGAGATCAGCTGCGCGCGGTACTCGGCGTCGGCGTGCATGTCGCTGTTGAGCGTCCCCCGGGTCGACCTTGGCGCCACCGGCGGCGTCCGGCGTGAAGCTCGAGGCCAGCGCATTCTCGATCTCCGCCGCGCGGAACACGCCGTTGGCGCCGCAGCCGGTCACCGCCACGCGCACGCCCGCGGCCGTCTTCGCAACGAAGACGGCGCACATCGCGAAGCGCGACGCCGGATGGCGGAACTTCTCCCAGCCCGCCTTCTCCGGGATCGGGAAAGAGACCTTGGTGACGATCTCGCCCTCGCCGAGCGAGGTCTCGAACAGACCGGTGAAGAACTGCTCCGCCGGCACGGTGCGCTTGTTCGTGTGGATCGTCGCGCCGAGGGCGAGCACGCCGCCGGATAATCCGCCGCCGGATCGTTATTGGCGATCGAGCCGCCGATGGTGCCCTTGTGGCGAACCGCCGGATCGCCGATCAGCTGCGCCACCTTCGCCAAGGCCGGGATCGCCTTGGCCACGTCCGCCGAGGCCGCGACCTCGTGGTGCTTCATCGCGGCGCCGATCGTCACGCTCTTGCCGTCGACCGAGATTCCGCGCAGCTCGGCGAGCTTCGAGATGTCGACCATCTTGCTCGGCGAGGCGAGCCGCGCCTTCATGGTGGGGATGATCGTCTGGCCGCCGGCCAGCGGCTTGGCCTCGTCGTCCTCGGAGAGCAGCGCGACCGCCTTGTCCAGGCTGTCGGGCCGCACGTAGTCGAATGCGTACATCGGTGTTCCTCCAAACCTTCTATCGCCATTCAGGGAACGTCATCCCGGACGGAGCGAAGCGGAGATCCGGGACCGGTGTGCTTCTGCCAATCCGCAGAGAGCACCGGTGCCGGGTTGGGTTCTCGCTTCGCGAGCCCCGGAACGACGGGCCCCTACTCCGCGGCCTTCTTCTGGACGAGGTGACGCGCGGCGCGCCAGACCTTCTGCGGGGTCGCCGGCATGGCGATCTCCTCGTGGCCGAGCGCGTCGGTGATGGCGTTGATCACCGCCGGCGGCGCGGCGATGGCGCCGGCCTCGCCGCAGCCCTTGATGCCGAGCGGGTTGGACGGGCAGGGCGTCTCAATCGTGTCGACGGTGAAGGACGGCAGGCTGTCGGCGCGCGGCATGGCGTAGTCCATGTAGCTCGCCGTGAGGAGCTGGCCGGAGCTGTCGTAGACCGTGCCCTCGAACAGGGCCTGGCCGACGCCCTGGGCGATGCCGCCGTGGACCTGCCCCTCGACGATCATGGGATTGATCAGAACGCCGAAATCGTCGACCGCCACCCAGCGCTGGATGCGGGTCACGCCGGTCTCGGGATCGATCTCGACCTCGCAGACATGCACGCCGGACGGGAAGGTGAAGTTGGTGGGGTCGTAGAAGGCCCCCTCCTTCAGCCCCGGTTCCAGCTCCTGGCCGTTGAACTTGTGCGCCACATAGGCCTGCAGCGCGACGGAGGCGAAATCGATCGCCTTGTCGGTGCCCTTCACGGTGAACTTGCCGTCCTTGAACTCGATGTCGCCCTCGGCGGCTTCGAGCACGTGGCCGGCGACCTTGCGGGCCTTGGCCTCGATCTTGTCGAGCGCCTTGACGATGGCCGACATGCCGACCGCGCCCGAGCGCGAGCCGTAGGTGCCCATGCCCATCTGCACCTTGTCGGTGTCGCCGTGGACGATGGAAACGTTGTCGATCGGGATGCCGAGCCTGTCCGACACGAGCTGGGCGAAGGTGGTCTCGTGGCCCTGGCCGTGGCTGTGCGATCCCGTCAGCACCTCGACGGTTCCCACCGGGTTCACCCGCACCTCGGCCGATTCCCACAGGCCGACGCCCGCGCCGAGGGAGCCGACCGCGGCCGAGGGCGCGATGCCGCAGGCCTCGACATAGGTGGAGAAGCCGATACCGCGCAGCAGGCCCTTCTTCGCCGATTCCGCCTTGCGGGCGCCGACGCCCTTGTAGTCGGCAGCCGCCAGCGCCTTGTCGAGCGAGGCCGCGTAGTCGCCGACGTCGTAGCACATGATGACGGGCGTCTGGTGCGGGAAGCTGGTGATGAAGTTCTGCCGGCGGAACTCGGCCGGATCCTTGCCGAGTTCGCGCGCCGCCACCGTCATCAGCCGCTCGATCACGAAGGTCGCTTCGGGGCGCCCGGCGCCCCGATAGGCGTCGACCGGCGCCGTGTTGGAATAGACGGCGTCGACCTCGCAATAGATCGCGGGGATGTCGTACTGGCCCGACAGCAGCGGCGCGTAGAGATAGGTCGGCACCGAGGAGGCGAAGGTCGACAGATAGGCGCCGAGGTTGGCGATCGTGTGGACCCGGAGCCCCAGGATCTTGCCATTCGCGTCGGTGGCGAGTTCGGCGCGGGTGACGTGGTCGCGGCCGTGGGCGTCGCACAGGAAGGCCTCGGAGCGCTCGGCCGTCCATTTCACCGGCCGGCCGACCTTCTTGGCGGCCCAGACGCAGACGGTCTCCTCGGCGTAGATGAAGATCTTGGAGCCGAAGCCGCCGCCGACGTCGGGCGCCACGACGCGCAGCTTGTGCTCGGGCGCGATGCCGATGAAGGCGGACAGGACCAGCCGCGCCACATGCGGGTTCTGGCTCGTCGTATAGAGGGTGAACGTGTCGGTGCCGGCGTCGTAGTCGCCCACCGCCGCGCGGGGCTCCATCGGGTTCGGCACGACGCGGTTGTTGATCAGGTCGATCCTCGTGATGTGCGCGGCGGCGGCGAAGGCGGCCTCGGTCGGCTCCTTGTTGCCGAGGTGGAACTCGAAGACCGTGTTGTCGGGCGCGACCTCGTGGATCACCGTCTTGGCGGAGCGCGCATCGGCCGGTATGGCCGATGCCGGGCAGCACGCCGTAGTCGACGTTGATCGCCTCGGCCGCGTCCTTGGCCTCGGCGTAGGTGTCGGCGACGACGACGGCGACATGGTCGCCGACGTAGCGCACCTTCCCCTGCGCGAGCGCCGGATGGGGCCCGGCCTTCATGGGCGAGCCGTCCTTGGAATGGATCATCCAGCCGCAGATGAGCCCGCCCACCTTGTCGTCGGCGAGGTCCTGCCCGGTGAAGACCGCCACGACGCCGGGCTCGGCCTCGGCCGCCGCCGTGTCGATCGACAGGATGCGGGCGTGGGCGTGGGGCGAGCGCAGGAAATAGGCGTAGGCCTGGCCGACGCGGTTGACGTCGTCGGTATATTGCCCCTTGCCGGTAATGAAGCGGAAATCCTCTTTGCGGCGCACCGATGCGCCAATGCCCGTGCTCGTCATCGCATGTCTCCGTGGCGCCGTCCCATACGGACGGTCGTGTCGGTGTGAGGCAAAACTACTGGAATGGTCACTCGGCCGCCGTCATTCGGCGGCTTGCGCCGTGGGTGCCTTCATCGCGGCGGCGCCGGCGCCGATCGCCTTGACGATGTTGTGGTAGCCGGTGCAGCGGCAGAGATTGCCCTCCAGCTCCTCGCGGATGGTCGCCTCGTCGAGATTGTTGCCCTTGCGGTTGACCATATCGACGGCGGTCATGATCATGCCGGGCGTGCAATAGCCGCACTGCAGGCCGTGGTGCTCGCGGAAGGCCTCCTGCATCGGATGCAGCATGTCGCCCTTGGCGAGCCCCTCGATCGTCGTCACCTGCGCGCCCTCGTTGGCGGCGGCGAGCGTCGTGCAGGACTTGACCGCCTTGCCGTCCAGATGGACCACGCAAGCGCCGCATTGCGACGTGTCGCAGCCGACGTGGGTGCCGGTCAGCCGCAGATTCTCACGCAGATAATGGACGAGCAGGGTGCGCGGCTCGACGTCCTTGCGGACCTTCTTGCCATTCACGGTCATGGAAACGGCGGGCATCGAGTTCCTCCAAATGGATTTTCTTGGCCGGCATAGGGCTCGGCGGCTATTGATACACGAGATGGGTCGAATGCAACACTGTCCCAAAGTACAGAAGGCGGTAACGAGGCGTTATATTTACCTGGATATAGCGCTATTTACTCGCCCGCATGCCGCCCGGCGCAACGGTGTAGCCGACCGGACATCGCGGCGGCGGCCGTCGTGCTTCTGAGCCCGGACGACGCCGCCTCGCGCGCGGTCAGCCGGCCGGAGGCGGCCGCGGCGGACTCGCCGGTGACAACCTTGTTGAGCCGCGAGAAGAACTCGCCCGCGAGCTTCTTGGCCGTGCCGTCGATCAGCCGCGAGCCGAGCTGGGCGATCTTGCCGCCGACATCGGCCTTCACGGTGTAGGTGAGGTTGGTGGCCTCGCCCTCCGGCTCGAGCTTGACGGCAGCAGAGCCCTTGGCATGACCGGCGATGCCGCCCGAGCCTTCGCCGGTGATCGTATAGCCGTTCGGCGGGTCGAGGTCGGACAAGGTCACCTTGCCGGAGAAGGTCACCTTCATCGGGCCGATCTTCAGCTTCACCGTCGCCTTCAGCTCGTTGTCGCTCACCTTCTCGATCGTGTCGCAGCCGGGAATGCACTGGCGCAGGACCTCGGTGTCGTTGAGCGCCTCGTAGACCTTCTCCCGCGGCGCCTCGATCTTCTGTGTACCGGACATGTCCATTCTTGGGCTCTCCCTTCGTCTCGCGACCTCGCGCATGTCGCGGTGTTTCGTCGCGCGGCGAATATTCTCGCGGCGGCGGGCGGCGTCAATTGTACCAATGTGCGTGATGAAGGCGAGACCGTAGGCCATCAAACCATGAGCCGTCTCCCCGGCGCACGTGAGCGCAGATCCGGAGGGTGTGCTTCCAGGAAGAACACCGGCTTCCGGCTCGGCTTTGCCGTGCCGGACCGAGGGCGGCGCTATCCCTCGCGCGCCGCGGTAAAGAAGGCGCGCACCTCCTGAAGGCAGGCGAAGAAGCCTTCGAGACGCGTGAAGCGCTCCGCCTCCGGCACCGCGTGGCGTTGGATCTTGCGGCCCTGCGCGGCGAAGGCCTCGTCGATCATCAGATTGTCGGCGTTGCCGAGATCCTCGGCGACCATGCCGAGCGGGTCGCGCCATTGGCGCGTCGCATCGTCGAAGGTGAGGTCGGCCTCCGCGCGCAGCCGGTCGATCAGGTCCTCCGAAGCGTGCGTATAGCCGAACACCGGCTTGCCCAACGCCGCCATGAAGCCGAGCTCGTAGATGGTGCCGGCGTCGGCACTCGCACCGCGAAACGGGGTGAGATTGAAGATGCCGCAGTCGGCGATGCGCATCATCGCCAGGCACGAGGCGTAGATCGTGGCGCCATCCGGCGCGGCCTCGCCCGGCGGCGTGTCGTCGAGCGGGAACATGCCGGTATAATGGAAGCGCGCGCAGAGCATCTTCTTGGCGAAGCCGAGCTGCGCCGCGTCGCGGCGGAACACCTCGGGGCCGGCGAGGTAGATGCGCATGGTGGGCCTCTCGCGTCTCGCCCGCAGGGGCGGCGGAAAGACGCTACCCCATTCGGGCATCGATGTCGCCGATCGCCGCGCGTCAGCCGTGCCCGCGCGTCGGCAGCGCCTTGCGGTAGAAGGTCGAGCGGCTGATGCCCAGCGATCGGGCGGCGCGGGTCACGTTGCCCTGGTGCTGGGCCAACGCCCGCGCCATCGCCCGACGCTCGGTCTCGGCGAGGCTGGCGGAGCCGGTGCCGCGCAGGCTGTCGAGATCGAGGCCGTCCGCGAGGCGCGCCGCATCGAGGTCGAGCAGGCGGCGCGCGCCGCGCGTGGCGCCAACGACAATGCCGTCGCGGTCGACGGCCAGCAACGCGGCCGGATGCTGGCCCCTCTCCGATGCCATGACGATGGGCGCCGCCGGAAAGGCCTCGGCGAAGAGCTCGGCCTCGATGCGACGGGCGAAATCCGTCACCACGATCTGCGCGAAGCGCTCCAGCCTGCGGGTGTCCGGATTGCGCGCATCGGTCAGAATGTTGAGGCAGCCGGCGAGGCTCCCGTCGGGCGCGAAAATCGGCGCCGCGACGCAGACCGTGTGGATCAGCGCGGCGAAGAAGTGGCTCTCGCCGCTGACGACGACCGGGCGCTCCTCGACGAGGCAGGTGCCGTTGCCGTTGGTGCCGGCCGACGCCTCGCTCAGGTCGGCGCCGAGCCAGCGCTCGGGGCGGCGTTCGTGCACGTCCTGCGAGCGGCCGGCGCGCAGCGCCATCATGATCCCGTGGCGATCGATCAGGCTGATACTGCCCTCGGGGTCGCCGAGCGCGTCGAACAGCCGGTCGAGATAGGGGCTGGCGATGGCGACGAGGCGGGCGTCGCGGTCCAACGCCTCGTGCAGAACGCGGGGATCGCGCTCGGGCAGGTGAAGCGTATCGGGATCGAGCCGATGCAGGCCCGCGCAGCGACGCCAGGAGGTTTCGATCAGGGAGGTGGCGCCATCGGTCGCGATGGCGGCGAGGATCGCGTCGGCGTGCCGGCTCATGACAAGAGAGTCGACCACGATGGTTGCGGAACAGGCAAGGCTAGATTGTAGGCCTTGAAGCTGGGTCAGTCGTGCCATTTCACAGAAAGTCGGCCGCCGCACGCGCCACCTTTCGGCGAGGCATGCGCCGCCCTCAACTCCTGGTTCCAAAGTCTAATCGGGCTTCGGCAAGCGGAAGCGTAAGCTCGCGCCTCGTCGGCGGTGACCGCCGCCGCCGGAATCCTGGACGCAACCCGATGCCCGACAGCCTCTATGATCGCGAATTCCAGTCGGTCTACGCGAGCACCGCCGCAGCGCATCCGTCACCAGCCGACTGGCGGGGACTGCCCGATCTATTTCCTGATGGTCGACCGCTTCAACAATCCGACCGCCGCTCCGCGCCACCAGCCTTTCGACGACCGCGATTTCGACGGCTTCCAGGGCGGCAGCTTCGCCGGCATCAAGGACAAGCTTGGCTACATCAGGCGTCTCGGCGCTCGCGCGATCTGGCTCAGCCCGGTCTTGAAGAACCTGCCGTTCGCGACCGCCTCGCACGGCTATGGGATCCACGATTTCTTGCGCGCGGAGCCGCGCTTCGCGGCCGACCCGGACAACGCGGACGACGAGCTGCGCGACCTCGTCGACGCGGCGCACGCCGAGGGGCTCCACGTGATCTTCGACATCGTGCTCAATCACGTGGGCGACGTCTTCGCCTACGTGTGCGACGGCGGCGACACCCATTGCCGCGAGACGGCCGGCAGCGAGGCTGCCTATCACGACGCGCCGCAGCCCGCCGCATGGCGCGACGTCGACGGGCACGGCCGCGGCGACTGGCCGGACATCGGCGCGATCGCGCAGCCGCCGAAGGATGCGCTGGTGTGGCCGGCGGAGCTGCGTTCCAACGCCTTCTTCAGGCGACAGGGCGGGACGAGCCCGAACGACGACACGGTCGGCGATTTCGCCTCGCTCAAGCAGCTCGCGACCTGGGACGCCGCACTGCAAAGCCACCTGATACGCGCCTACCAGTACGTGATCCGGCGCTTCGACGTCGACGGCTTTCGCATCGATACACTGCGCTACCTCAAGGGCGGCCTGGCGCAGACGTTCGGCAACGCGATCCGCGAGTACGCGCTTTCGATCGGCAAGGCGAACTTCTTCACCTTTGGCGAGGTCTGGACGGGCGATTCGGAGGGCGCGATCGCCAGCTTCATCGGCCGCAATACGGTGACGGACAATGGCGACCTCGTCGGCGTCGACGCGGCGCTCGACTATCCGCTGTTCAATGCGCTCAAGCCGACGGTGAAAGGATTCAGCGCGCCGACCGCGGTCATCGACATGTACCGCAACCGCCGCGCTGTCGAGCGCAACATCCTCTCCTCGCACGGCGACGCGACGCGCTTCTTCGTCACCTTCCTCGACAACCACGACGTCAAGGAGCGCCTGCGCCACCACGATCCGGCGCAGCAAGCCGCGCTCGACGACGAGGTGACGCTCGGCATCGCCACGCTTGCCGCGCTCCCGGGGATCCCGTGCCTCTATTACGGGACCGAGCAGGGCCTCTCCGGCGCGGGACCCGACCCGGCGGTGCGCGAGGCGCTGTGGGGCGGCCCCGGCTTCGACGAGAGCGCGCCGTTCTTCCAGGCGATCGCGAAGATCCTCACGCTGCGGGCGGGCGAGCCGGCGCTGCGCTACGGGCGCTTCTATCCCCGTCAGCTCTCCGGCGATGGGGCGAGCTTCGGCTTCTCGACGTTCAACCCTGGCGTCCTCGCCTTCTCGCGCATCCTGAACGACCGCGAGATCGTCGTGGTGGTCAACATGTCGAAATCGGCCGGGCAGACCTTGCACGTGATCGTCGATGCGACCCTCGCGGGGGATGCGATGACGACCTTGTTTGCGAGCAAAGGATCGAGCGGCGCGGCGCCCGTGGAGACGATCGCTGGCGCGAGCGTCGCCGAGATGGATGGCTCGGAGAGCCATGGCAGCGTCAAGGCCGTGCGCGTTGCGCTCGCCGCGGCCGAGGTGCGCGTGCTGGGCTGAGTCCCACCATACCTTCGTTGGCGACGCCGCCGCTTTCGCGGTTGGATTGGTTGGTCCTATCCTTGCGTACGGCAACGCCAACCAGGAGCGACCGATGTGCCAAGGCGATGACCCGAGTTGTGCGGATTTCGAGGCTCACCGTCGACGGTTGCGCGATGACCTCGCGCCGGAGCGCCGGGCGTTCCTGAAGAGCGGGCTCATCGCCGCGGCGAGCGCGGCCGGCGGCGCTTCGCTGGTGAGCCCGGCGCTCGCCCAATCGAGCGCCGCGCGCCAGCCGGGCCAGGCCGCGCACTACCACCTGCCCGCCAACGCCGACACCGTGCACTGGGGCTATTTCTCGAAGCTCCTGAAGCCGCAGGTCGAGATCGCCTCCGGCGACTTCGTGACGATCGAGACCCTCACCCACCAGGCGAGCGACGACCGCGAGCGGATGATCGCCGGCGATCCCGGCGCCGAGAGCGTTTACCTCTGGACCAAGGACAAGAAGGGCGTGAGCCGGCGCGGCGCCGGGCCGACCGACGCCAAGGTCGGCGACGGCGGCGGCCTCGGCGTGCACATCTGCACCGGCCCTGTCGCCATTCGGGGCGCCGAGCCCGGCGACGTGCTCGAGGTGCGCATCCTCGACGTCGCGCCACGGCCCTGCGCCAACCCGGCCTACAAAGGCCTCGCCTTCGGCTCCAACGCCGCCGCGGGCTGGGGCTTCCACTACCACGACCTGATCACCGGCGACAAACCGCGCGAGATCGTCACGATCTACGAGATGGACGCGACCGGCGCGCGCGACTGGGCGCGGGCGATCTACTCGTTCCGCTGGCCGACGGTGGTCGACCCCTACGGCGTCGCGCATCCGACGATCGATTATCCCGGCGTGCCGGTCGACCACACGACGACGCAGAAGACGCCGGACGTGCTGAAGGGCATCCGCATCCCGATCCGCCCACATTTCGGCACGATGGGCCTGGCGCCGGCCGAGGCGGACTTCGTCTCCAGCATCCCGCCCGGCTACACCGGCGGCAACATCGACGACTGGCGCATCGGCAAGGGCGCGCGAATGTACTACCCGGTCGCCGTCGACGGCGCTTATTTCTCGGTCGGCGATCCGCATGCCGCGCAGGGCGACAGCGAGCTCGGCGGCACGGCCATCGAGACCTCGCTCACCGGCACCTTCCAGCTCATCGTGCACAAGCGCGCCGACCTCGCCGGCACGCCGCTGGAAGCGGTCGACTTCCCGATGATCGAGACGAAAGACGACTGGGTCGTCAACGGCTTCTCCTACGCGAATTACCTCGCCGAGCTGGGGCCGGACGCGCAGGCGAAGGTGTTCCAAAAGTCCTCCATCGACCTCGCGATGCGCGACGCCTTCCGCAAGATGCGGCGTTTCCTCATGAGCGCGCACAAGCTGAGCGAGGACGAGGCCATCGCCCTCATGTCCGTGGCGGCCGACTTCGGCGTGACCCAGGTGGTGGACGCCAACTGGGGCGTGCACGCGGTGGTGAAGAAGGCGATCTTCCCGCAGGTGTAGCTGACGCCGCTTGCCCATTACGTTTGGCCGAAGATCAATGCCAATAGCTAACGCCGGTTGTGACGAGAAGATGCGCGCTTGCGCCGGACGGGTGGCCAAGAGTAAGGTAAGTGCCCCCTGTGTGGGTTCGGAGCACTTGTGTACGAGACTAAACTAAGCTCTGGGATTTATATCAATCACTTGCCTACCAGGCACAGAAAGACGGATGGAAGTTTCATGACCAGTAGCGAAATTTCTTTTTCTGTGAAAGATTTTCATCTCGAACAAGCGCGGGTGCTTTGGGAATATCTTGTCATACAGAAATCGCCAGACAGCAAAGTCGACCGAAGCGATTTTGCCATCGCCTTCGGATGTCATGATTTGAGTGTGGCCAATCAAGTCGTGAATGTGGCTAGGCATAGGCCGAAAGCCTTGCTGGTGCTTTCGGGCGGCCTCGGCCTCCTTACGCACTCCCTGCCGCAAAAGGAGGCCGTCATATTTTCTAATATTGTAAAAAAGAGCAAAATTCGCAACGATATAATACTTGAAGATAAATCCCAGCATAGCCTTGAAAATATTCGACTTTCAAGGCTGAAAATACAAGCTCATCATAAAGGCGAAACGAAATACGGAACCGCTATCACTAAGCCTTATTCTTCACGGCGGATCCTAGCCCTTGTACAAAAACAATGGGAAGCGGTCGATTGGTGCGTAGAATATTATACATCCGATTTTGACTCTTATCTAAAGATTCACGGCGATGACGAGAGATATAAAGAACTTACAATCCATTTTTTGGTTGGAGAAATAGAAAGAATAGACGAATACTCCGGGGTTTCGTGTATGGAGCAGCCGATACCCGATACGGTTTGGAGTGCGTATTACGAACTCGAAAGATCAGGCTACGGAATCGATAAGCCGTATCTTAGAGAAAAGGTATATTATGATGAGAGCGAGAATCCAAAGCCGCCAAAGAATCAAGACAATGTCATCGGCATTTTTGGCAAAGAGCAGCGTTCCTCTATAAAGCCGCTTTGGTCTCACAAAGATTTTCTGTCCATAAGCGCTTTGAAGGCTTTAACAAAGGCCGCCGGAGTAAATTGGGCTCCGCCGGATTTAAAGCGGCGTGTAGATTAGGAACCGGGGCTCTCTCAATGCGCCTCGTCCCAATTCAGCGCCGCCTTCGCATCCACCTGCAGCGGCACCGAGAGCCGCACGACCGGGTGCGGCGCCTCGACCATCACGCCGCGCACCACCTCGATCGTGCGGTCGACCTCGGCCTGCGGCACCTCGAACACCAGCTCGTCGTGCACCTGCAGCAGCATCTGCGCCTTGAGCCCTGCCGCGTCGAGCGCCGGTTCGATGCGCACCATCGCGCGGCGGATGATGTCGGCGGCCGTGCCCTGGATCGGCGCGTTGATCGCCGCGCGCTCGTTGAAGGCGCGCTCGGAGGGGTTCGAGGCCGTAATCCGCGGATAGTGGCAGCGCCGGCCGAACAGCGTCTCGACGTAGCCTTTGGTGCGGCAGGTCGCCTTGGTCGCCTCCATATAGTCGCGGATGCCGGGGAAGCGCTCGAAATACTTGCGGATGTAGGCGCCGGCCTCCTCGCGCGGAATGCCGAGCTGGTTGGCGAGGCCGAAGGCCGAGATGCCGTAGATGATGCCGAAGTTGATCGCCTTCGCGCGCCGCCGCACGTCCGGCGTCATCTTGTCCATCGGCACCGAGAACATTTCGGAGGCCGTCATCGCGTGAATGTCGTCGCCGGCCGCGAACGCCGCCTTCAGCTGCGGGATGTCCGCGACGTGCGCCAGCAGCCGCAGCTCGATCTGCTGGTAGTCGGCCGACATGAGCACGTGCCCCGGCGTCGCGATGAACGCCGTGCGGATCTTGCGGCCCGCCTCGTTACGGACGGGGATGTTCTGCAGGTTCGGCTCGGTGGAGGACAAACGACCCGTCGTCGTCGCGGCGAGCTGGTAGGACGTGTGGACCCGTCCGTTCGGGTCCATGTGACCGGGCAGCGCGTCGCAATAGGTGGACTTCAGCTTCGTCACTTGGCGCCATTCGAGCACCTTGCCGGCGAAGGCGTTGCCTTCCTCGGCGAGGCTGTCGAGCACGCCGGCCGCCGTCGACCAGGCGCCGGTTGCCGTCTTGCGCGCGCCCGCGAGGCCCATGCGGCCGAACAGGATGTCGCCCAGCTGCTTCGGCGAGCCGATGTTGAAGGACGAACCCGCCATCTCGTAGATCTCGGTCTCGAGCCGCGCCGCCTCGGCGGCGAACTCGCCTGAGAGCCGCGCCAGGATTTTCTTGTCGATGGCGATGCCGCGCCGCTCCATGCGGCCGAGCACCGCGGTCATCGGTCGCTCCAAGGTCTCGTAGACGGCGGTCATGCGCTCGGCCGACAGACGCGGCTTCAGCACCTGCCACAGGCGCAGCGTGACGTCCGTGTCCTCGGCGGCATATTCGGTCGCACGGTCGATCGCCACGCGTGGGAAGCCGATGAAGCTGCGGCCCTGCCCGGCCACCTCGCCGAACTGGATCGGCTTGTGGCCAAACAATTTCTCACTCAGCACGTCCATGCCATGGTCGGTGCCGCCGGCGTCGAGCACGTAGGACAATAGCAGGGTATCGTCGAGCGGCGCGACCTCGATGCCGCGCTGCCTCAGCACGTGCCAGTCGAACTTCATGTTGTGGGCGATCTTCAGGACGCCGGGGTCCTCCAGCAGCGGCTTCAGCCGCGCCAGCACGGCTTCCGCGTCGAGCTGGCCCTCGACCTTGGCCGAGCCGCCGAAAAGGTCGCCCTCCCCTTCGCCGACATGCAGCAGCGGCACGTAGACCGCCTCGCCCGGGCCGATGCACAGCGACAGGCCGACGAGATCGGCCTCCAGCGGGTTGAGCCCGGAGGTCTCGGTATCGATGGCAAGCAAACCGTGCTCGCGGGCCGCGGCGATCACCGCGTCGAGCGCATCGAGGCTCGATACCGTCATGTAGCGGGCGCGGTCGAACGGCATCTCGCGCAGGCGTGCCTTGCGCGCCTCGGCGAGCTGGCCCGGCCCCGTCTCGATGCGCGCCTTGGGAGCCTGCTCGCCGTAGCGGGCGTTGCGCGCCGGCCCCTCCAGCGGCTTCGTATCGCCAGCGATCTTCTCGCCCTTGCGGTCGCGCCATCCGGCTTGGCCGGCGAAGGCCGGGTCCGGCTCGATCTCGTCGGCGACGACATCGAAGCTTTCCGCGGCCCTGCGCGTGAGCGTGGTGAACTCCAGCGCCTTGAAAATAGGCGACCAAGGTCTTGCCGTCGGGCACCGCGAGGCCGAGCTCGTCGAGCGGCACAATCGTGTCGACGTCGCGCACGAGCCGCACCAGCTCGCGCGACAGCTTTATCAGCTTCACGCTCTCGGGATCGGTCAGGGTCTCGCGCTTCTTCGGTTGCTTGATCTCCTGCGCATGCGCAAGCAGCGTTTCGAGGTCGCCGTATTCGGTGATGAGCTGCGCCGCGGTCTTGATGCCGATGCCCGGCACGCCCGGCACGTTGTCGGTCGAATCGCCCGCCAGCGCCTGCACGTCGACCACGAGTTCGGGACCCACGCCGAAATAATCGACCACCTCGTCGACGCCGATCTTCCGCTCCTCGCGCGCGCCGGCGGTGCCAGCGATCCCCGAGGCCGGGTCGTACATGGCGACGCCGGGTCGAATGAGCTGCATCCAGTCCTTGTCGGCCGAGATAATGAGGACATCGGCGTCGCGCGCGCAGGCCTGCTCGGCATAGGTCGCGATGAGGTCGTCGGCTTCGTAGACGTCCTGTTCCACCGGCTTGAGGCCGAAGGCGCGAACGGAATCGCGCATCAGCGGGAATTGCGGCACGAGGTCTTCCGGCGGCTCCGAACGATTGGCCTTGTAGGGCGGATAGATTTCGCGGCGGAACGAGTCTTCCGACTTGTCGAAGATGATGGCGAGATGGGTCGGCTTGATCCCCGCCGCGCCGTCGCGCACGAATTGGAACAGCTTGGTGCAGAAGAGCCGCACCGCGCCGGTCGGCAGGCGGTCGGAGCGGTAATTGTACTTCGGGTCCTGGCGGATCGACTGGAAATAGGCGCGGAACACGAAGGACGAGCCGTCGACCAGAAAGACGTGGTCGCCGGGGCCGACCGGACGGACGATCTGGGCTTCGGCTTCGGGCGCGGAGGAGGTCATGCAAGGGAGCATAGACCGACGCCGCCGGGCCTTCCACCAGTCTGGGCGCCAAGGGGCCATGCCATGACCCCTCCTCCCGAAAGCGGGAGAAGATGTGCGCTCGAGGCCGCCTCCTATACCGAAGTCCCGCTTCGCCGAGCATTAAGCCCACGCTAGCCTCTACCCGATCGCCGTCCGTGACCGACGCTTGGGGAGGGTCTGGTGAACGCATCCACCCCGACCACGACCGCCGAGACCAAGGCGAAGGTCTTCGTCTCCTATTCGCGCAAGGACATGGCCTTCGTCGACAGGCTCGCCGAGGGCCTGGCGGCGCGTCACATCACGCCGACCATCGACCGCACCGAGATCTACGCCTTCGAGGATTGGTGGAAGCGCATTCAGTCCCTGATCGCGCAGGCCGACACGGTGATCTTCGTGCTCAGCCCGGATGCGGTCGCCTCCGAAATCTGCCACAGGGAGGTGGAGTGCGCGCAAAAGCTCAACAAGCGCTTCGCGCCGATCGTCTGCCGCTCCGTCGCCGCGGCGATGGACCGGGTGCCCCCGGCCCTCGCCGATCTGAACTTCATCTTCTTCGATGGGCCGGACGGGTTCGAGCCGGCACTGGCGAAGCTGATCGAGGCGCTCGAGACCGACATCGGCTGGATCCGCTTCCACACGGAGTATGGGCTGGACGCGGGCGACTGGGAGAAGGCGGGACGACCGTCGGGGCTGCTCCTGCGCTCGCCGCGGCTGGAGGCGGCCGAGCGCTGGATCGCGACACGGCCGCCCGGCGCGCCGGTGCCGGCGGAAGCCACGCAGGCCTTCATCCTGGCGAGCCGCCACGGCGCCAGCCGCCGCCGCAACGTCCTCACCGGCAGCCTCGCGGCAGGCCTCGTGCTCGCGCTCGGCCTCGCCGGGGTCGCCTACTGGCAGCGCCAGATCGCCGAGCGCAATTTCGCCGCGGCGAAGAGTACGGTCAACGGACTGATCTTCAACATCGCGCAAGGCCTGCGGGACACCTCCGGCATGCGCACCGAGACGGTCCGCCAGATCCTGGAGACGGCCCGCAAGACGGTGGACGGCCTGGCGGCGACTGCGCCCGACGATCCGCAGCTGCTGCGCAGCCGCGCGGCCATGCTCGACAATTTCGCGAACACCTACCTCGCCAAGGGCGACCTGAAGGATGCGCTCCTGGCGGCGAATGGATCGTTCGACATCTCGAGCAAGCTCGCGGCGCGCGATCCCGGCAACGCGCAGGTGCAGCGCGGGCTTTCTGTCAATCTCGACAAGATCGGCGACGTGAAGCTCCAGGCCGGCGATCAGACCGGCGCACTCGCCGCCTACCAGCAGGCGCTCGACATCGCTCGGCAGCTGGCGGCGCGGGACCCTCGCGACACCGAGGCGCGGCGTAAGGTCTTGAGCAGCATGACGAGGATCGGCAACGTCAAGCTGCAGGCCGGCGATCCGGCCGGCGCGCTCGCCGCCTACCAGCACTCTTTCGAGATCGCCGATACCTTGGCGAAGGAGGCCCCAGGCAGCGCGCCAGCGCAGGGCGACCTGGCACGCGGCCTGGGGAAGATCGGTGACGCGAAGCTGCGGGCCGGCGACGAGGCCGGCGCACTCGCCGCCTACCAGCAGGCGCTCGACATTCGCCGGAAGCGCGCCGCGCAAGAGCCGGACAACACGCAGGCGCAGCGCGAGGTGTCGGTGATCTACGAGAGGATCGGCGCCGTAAAGCTCCAGGCGGGAGATCGGGCCGGGGCGCTCGCCGCCTTCCAGCAATCGCTCGACATCGACGACAGGCTGGCGACGCAGGACCCCGGCAACGCCCAGGCGCAAAACAACTTGTCGATCAGCCTGAAGGAGGTCGGCAACGCGAAGCTGCAGGGCGGCGACCGGGCGGGGGCGCTCGCCGCCTTTCAGCGAGCGCTGGACATCTCCCGCAAGCTCGCGGCGCAGGACCCTTCCGATACCCGGGCGCAGGCCGACCTGGCGCGGAGCCTTGACGCGGTCGGGGCCCTGAAGCTGCAGGCGGGCGACGACGCCGGAGCGCTCGCCGCCTTCCGACAGGCGCTCGTCATTCGCCGGACGCTTGCCGAGCGCGACCCCGGCAACGTGGAGGCACAGCGCGACGTGCTGGTCAGTCTCAACGAGATCGGCGACGTGAAGCTTCACGCCGGCGACCAGGTTGGGGCGCTGGCCGCCTACCAGCAGGGGCTCGACATGGCCCGAAAGCTGGCGACCGTCGACGCCCAGAATCCGCAGGAGCTGCGCGACGTGTCGGTCAGCCTGGAAAAGATCGGCGACGTAAAGCTGCAGGCGGGCGACCCGGCCGGGGCGTTGGCCGCCTACGGGCAGGAGCTCGACATCGCGCAAAAGCTGGCGGCGCAAGGCCGCGGCAACGCGCAAGCCCAGCGCGGCCTGGCGATCGGCCTCCTGAAGCTCGGCGACGCGAAGCTGAACGCAGGCAACCCGGCCGGCGCGCTCGCCGCTTATCAGCAGGGACTCGGCATCGCCGAGTCGCTGGCGGCGCAGGCTCCGGGCAACGTGCAGGCCCAGCGCGACTTGGCGGCGACCCTGGAGGGAATCGGCGACGCCAAGCTGCAGGGCGGCGACCAGACGGGCGCGCTGGCCGCCTACAAGCGAGACCTCGACATCTCCCGGACGCTGGCGGCAAAGGAGCCCGCCAACGCAGGGGCGCAGCGCGACCTGTTGGTCAGTCTCAAGAAGCTCGGCGAGGCGAAGCGACGGGCGGGGGACCAGGCCGGCGCACTCGAATCCTTTCAGCAGGCCATCGACAACGCCCGAAAGCTGGTGGCCCGGGCTCCCGGCAACGCGCAGGCACAGCGCGACCTGGCGGCGACCCTGGAGGGGATCGGCGAGGCGAAGCAGCAGGCGGGCGACAAGGCTGGGGCGCTTGCCGCCTTGCGGGAAAACCTCGACATCGCCAAGAGTCTTGCGGCCCGGAATCCGGGCAGTGTCGAGACGCGATGGGACGAGGTGGTCGCGCTGGTGGAGGTCGCCAGCGTCTCCAGCGACCCTGCCCCCGCCTATGGCGAAGCACTGGAAATCGGCCTGGCACTACAGCGGGACGGCAAGCTATCGCCGCAGCGCAGCGCCTTGATCGACTCCCTGAAACGCACGCTGGGAGAGGCTCGAACGCTCGAGGCAGCCAAGGGGGGTGCCGCCCTCGCAACCTACGAGGAGGTGCTTGCCCGGCTTCGCAAGCTGGCCGCGGAGAACCCGAACGACGCGCAAACCCAGCACGGGCTCGCCATGACCCTGGAGGGAGGCGGCGACCTCGAGCGGGAGGCGGGCGATCGCGCCGGCGCGCTCGCGGCCTACGAGGAAAGCCTCGCCATCTTCCGCAGGCTGGCCGCGCTCGACGCCGACGACGCGCGGCTTCCGCGTGATATGTTGCGCGTCCTCAAGAAGATCGGCGACGTGAAGATGCAGGCGGCCGATCTTGCCGGCGCGCTCGCCGCCTACCAGGGCGAGCTCGCCATCGCGAGCACTCCGAGCAGCGTGCAGGCGCTGCGCGATGCCGAGACGGCCTTGCGCAACATCGGCGAGGTGAAGGAGCGGGCCGGGGATCTTGCCGGCGCACTCGTTGCCTATCGGGGCAGTCTCGCCATGACCCGGGGCTTGGCGGCGCTGGCCCCCCCGGACGCGCAGGCGCGGAAGAGACTCGCGGGCGCCCTCGGCGGGGTCGCCTATCTCGATCTCATGACCAAGGATTTTTCCGATGCGCTGAAATCGTCGGACGAGGCGATCGGGCTCGAGCCCGATCTCGTTTGGCTCTATACGAACCGGGCGCACGCCCTGATGCTGCTCGGGCGCGTCGACGAGGCGCGGGCCTTGTATCTCAAGTATCGGGGTTCCGTGACTCAAGGCAAGGCGACGTGGGAGCAAGACGTCAGGGACGACTTCGCCGCGCTTCGCAAGGCGGGGATCAGCGCGCCGCTGATGGACGAGATCGCGGCGGATTTCGCCAAGTCGAACTGATCGCCTTCGACGCGCTGCACGAGCGACGTCGGCGGGGGCATCCTTCTCCCGCGGCAAGGGAAGAAGGCAGATCGCGCCCGAATCCGCGATGTGCGGGTGCCATAGGCTGCACGAGAGAGGATGGCGTTGACGTACGACCGGCCGAGCGGACAAGAAGCGCCATGGATCAGCCGCGCCCCCTCGACCAACTGCCCCGTTGCACCCTCGGCGAAGGGCCGCATTGGGACGCGGCGACCCGCCGCCTCTACTGGGTCGACATCAGCGGACGGGCGATCCATCGCTGGACACCGGAGAGCGGCCTTTGCGAGACGCATGCGGTGGACGCTCCGGTCGGCTTCGTGGTGCCGGACGAGGCGGGGCGCCTGGTCGCAGGCCTCGGCGACGGCATCTTCGAGCTGGAATTCGGCACAGCGCACCGCCGCCTGCTGGCGCGGCCCGAAATGCATCCGGAGAACCGCTTCAACGACGGCGCCTGCGACCCGCGCGGGCGGCTGTGGGCCGGCACGATGCATTGCGAGGCCTCGCGCGACCGGGCCCCAACCGGCGCACTCTACCGGCTCGTGGCGGGCGGCCTCGAGCCGCTCGCCACCGACGTTGGCATCTCCAACGGGCTGGGCTGGAGCCCGGATGGCGCGACGATGTACTTCGCCGAGACGCATCGCGGGATCGTCTGGGCCTACGATTACGACCTCGACACGGGCCATGCCGGCGCGCGGAAAAAGTTCGCCGAGGTGCCGATCGCGGTCGGCGTGCCGGACGGCCTCGCCGTCGATGGCGCCGGTCGCGTCCTCGTCGCGATCTGGCGCGGCGCCCGGCTCAACGTCTACGCGCCGGACGGCCGGCTCGACGAGGTGATCGCGATGCCGGTGCCGCATGCGACGAGCTGCTGCTTCGGCGGCGAGGACCTGCGCACGCTCTACATCACGACTTCGAAAGAGGGGCTGTCGGCGGCCGACATGGCGGCCTATCCGGCCTCCGGGCTGCTCTTCGAGCTGCCGGTCGCGATCGCCGGGCTTGCCTCGGCGCGCATGCGGCACGACGGGTAGCGGCTCGTCGCGCCGCGCCATTCGGAATGCGACACCGCGCAGTGCGCGAGCAGATGCTACACCGGCACCCGGAGCAACGCCTCCAAGGTCTCGATCCGGTCCGCCTCGCTCGCCGGCTTGTCGCGGCGGATGCGCGCAATGCGCGGGAAACGCATCGCCACGCCGGATTTGTGCCGCGTCGAGCGGTTCACGCTGTCGAAGGCGATCTCCAGCACGAGCCCGGCATCCTTGCCGTGGACGACCTCGCGAACAGGACCGAAGCGGTTCACGGTATTGTTGCGCACGAAACGATCGAGCTGCGCGAGCTCCTCGTCGGTGAAGCCGAAATAGGCCTTGCCGACCGGCACCAGTTCCTCCGAACCTTCCGGTCCGGACCAGACGCCGAATGTGTAGTCCGAGTAGAAACTCGAACGCTTGCCGTGGCCGCGCTGGGCATACATCAGCACCGCGTCGACGGTCTTGGGATCGATCTTCCACTTGTACCAGAGGCCCTTCGGGCGGCCCGGCACATAGGGTGAGTCGGCGCGCTTCAGCATCAGCCCCTCGATCGCTTCCGCATCGGGGCCGGCGCCGGCCTCCGCCGGGCTTTTGCGCGCGCGCGCGAGATCGTCCCAGGTTTGGAAAGAGACGATCGGCGAAAGATCGAGCCGATCGTCGGCCTCGCCGACAAAGGCCGCGAGTCGCTCGCGGCGCTCGGCGAAGGGCAGCGGGCGCAGGTCCTCGTGATCCTGGGTCAGGAGGTCGTAGGCGCGGATATGCGCGGGATAGTCGGCCAGCAGCTTGAGGGAGACGGTGCGGCGATTAAGCCGCTGCTGCAGCACGCCGAAGGGCTGCACGCGGCCGCCGCGCACGACGAGCAGCTCGCCGTCGAGCGAGAATTGCGCGTGCGGCAGGTCGGCCAGCATCTGCGTCAGGTCGGGGAACGTCTCCGAAATGTCCTCTCCGGTGCGCGAATAGAGGCGGATCACCGGGTGGCCCTCGGCATCCGGTCCGCGCACGGCCTGCACGCGGATGCCGTCCCATTTCCACTCGGCCGTGAACGCCGCCGGGTCCTCGACCTCCATGTCGCGCGCTTCGAGCCCATGTGCGAGCATGGCCGGGTGGAACGGCGCGGGGGTCGATTGCCTCCGGCCTCTCGCCGCGCCCCTCGACCCAGGCGAACAGGTCGAGATAGGGCGGCCTCAAACCGTGCCAGACCTCCTCGATCTCGTTCGCCGCCTTGCCGCCGAGATCGGCGACGGCGGTCTTGGCGAGGCGTGCCGAAACGCCGATGCGCAGCGAGCCGGTGATGAGCTTCAGGAGGGCCCAACGTCCCGTCTCGTCGAGGGCGTCGAGCCAGCCCGCGATGAGACGCGGCAGGTCGACCTTGCCGGCGGAGGCAAGCGTGGCGACGACGTCGGAGAGATGGAGCGCTTGATCCTCACCCGCGTAGCGGGGGAGGAGGATCGCCGAAGGCGGTGGAGGGGGCACGGGCGCTTCGCTTTCGGGGATCGGAGCGGCAACCGCCCCCTCCACCACGCTGCGCGTGGTCCCCCTCCCCCGCGTTGCGGGGGAGGATCGCGGCGGTGCCGGCCAGAGCAACGCCACCGTCTCCGAGAGATCGCCGACGTAATCGTACGAGAGGCCGAAGAGATACGGATCGATCCGCGTGGCGATCAGTGCGCGGATCAGGTTCGGCTTGGCGTGCTGGAACGAGAGCGCCCCGGTCAACGCCGCCAGCGCGAAGCCACCGCTCCGGGTCGGGCACGGTGCGGAAATAATCCGTCATCAGGCGCAGCTTGTTGTTGCGTCCAGGCTCGTAGCCGAGGCGGTCAAGGAGCTGCGCGAAACGGTTTCATCTGCTATGAGGCCACCCACGCGCTGAGCCAGAGAGACAACTTGCTAACCTATCGCGATGGGTTAAGTTGATCGATGTGGTGACCGCGCTTCCAGCCCACGCTCTTCGGATCGTAATCTTCCTGAACGATCACGATCCGGCGCATGTCCACGTTTTCGGCGACGGCGAGGCGAAGATCAATCTGCTCGGACCGGACGGTGACGTCGAGCTGGTTTTGGGCCGTGGAGATGAAGCGTCGCGACGCAAGGCGAGCGATATCGATCGTCAGCGAGCATCGCGACGCGTTGCTCGAGCGCTGGAGACGCATCCATGGGTGAGCATTTGAGCGATGCCGAGTTCGACGCTGCCCTCGCCAGAGGTCGCTCCGCCCGCGACGCCGAGCCCCGTGCCGTCGCCGCTCGCTATGACAAGGACGCCGGGCGCGTCATTGTCGACCTAGCGGACGGCTGTACCTTCGCGTTTCCGCCAGGCCTGGTCGAAGGCCTCGCGGGCGCGACCGAGGCGAAGCTTGCGGAAGTCGAGGTTCTGGGCTCGGGATACGGGTTGCACTGGGAGACGCTCCACATCGACATTGCCGTCCCTGCTCTGCTGGCGGGGATATTCGGAACGGCTGCTTTCATGGCCCGACGCGCTGGAAGCACGCCCTCGCCTGCGAAGGCAGCAGCCGCGCGGACGAACGGCGCGAAAGGGGGCCGGCCGAAGCGCGTCGCCGCGTCTTGAGCGCGCCCCAACGCTTGACGAACCCGCCCCTACCACCCACACTTCTCCTCCAAGCCAAGGGGATCCCCGTCAGGGGGCTGAGAGGCCGGCAGCATCGCAAGATGGCCCGGCGACCCTTCGAACCTGATCCGGCTCGCACCGGCGGAGGGATGGCACGAGGCTCCGGCCTTCCATCCGCGCCCCGTCCCGGATCGCCGAGGATGCCGCGTGGGTCACGACATCACCGTCATCGGCGCCGGCGTCGCCGGCCTCACCGCAGCCGACGCCTTCGTGCGCGCCGGCTACGCGGTCACCCTCGTCGAGCGCGAGGCGGACGCCGGGCGCGGCTGCTCGTTCTACGCCGGCGGCATGATCGCGCCCTGGTGCGAGGCGGAATCGAGCGAGCCGCTCGTCGTCGCGCTGGGCCGCGAGGCGCTCGCCTATTGGCGCGAGACCGTGCCGGTCGCGCTCGGTAACGGCAGCCTGCTCGTCGCGTCCGCGCGCGACCTGCCGGACCTCGCCCGCTTCGGCCGCCGCACGCACGGCTTCGAGACGCTCGATGCCGATGCCATCGGCGCGCTCGAGCCGGACCTCGCCGGCCGCTTCTCGCGCGCGCTGTTCTTCCCCGAGGAGGCGCACCTCGATCCGCGCGCGGCCATCGCCGCGCTGGAACGCCGCCTGCGGGCGAATCCGCTTGCCACCTTCCGCCTCGGCGAGATCGAAGGAGAGCCCGAGGGCGATTGGATCGTCGACTGCCGCGGCTTCGCCGCCCGCGACGCGCTGCCCGACCTGCGCGGGGTCAAGGGCGAGATGCTGGTCCTGGCGACGCACGACATCGCCTTCTCGCGCCCGGTGCGTCTCCTTCATCCGCGCCATCCGGTCTACGTCGTGCCGCGCGGCAACGGCCTCTTCATGGTCGGCGCCTCGATGATCGAGAACGAGGAGCGTGGCCGGGTGCGCGCCCGCGCGATGCTCGAACTGCTCGGCGCCGCCTACACGATACATCCCGCCTTCGGCGAGGCCGAGATCGTCGAGACGGCCTGCGATTTGCGCCCGGCCTTCCCCGACAATCTGCCGCGCCTGCGCGTCGAGGGCCGGCGCCTTTTCATCAACGGCCTGTTCCGCCACGGCTTCCTGCTGGCGCCGGCGCTCGCTGCCCGCGCCGTGCGCGTGGTGCTGGAGGACGCCTTCTTTCCGGAGCTGATGGATGCGCATCAACGTGAACGGCTCACCGCGTGAGGTCGCGGCGGCGACGCTCGCCGCCCTCCTCGACGAGCTCGACTACGGCGAGGCGACCGTCGCCACCGCGCTGAACCAGGCTTTTGTGCGCGCGGTCGACCGGCGGGCGACGCCGCTCGCCGACGGCGATATGGTGGAGATCGTCGCGCCACGGCAAGGGGGCTGATCCTCACCCGCGCAGCGGGGGAGGGGGACCGCCGAAGGCGGGGGAGGGGGCGGCCGCCGCTTCAAGGGATGGACAAGATGCTTGATCAGCCGCCGCGGAACCACGGAATGCGAGGCGCGGCCGCCCCCTCCACCACGCTTCGCGCGGTCCCCCTCCCCCGCTCCGCTTCGCTGCGCAGGGGAGGATGTGCCCTATGACCGACCCGCTCACCTTCTACGGCACCGCCGTCACCTCGCGTCTCCTCTGCGGCACCGCGCTCTTCCCCTCGCCCAAGACGCTCGCCGATTCCGTGCGCGCGTCCGGCGCGGAGATCGTCACCGTCTCGCTGCGGCGCGAGTCCGGCGCCGGGCGCGCCGGCGAGAGCTTTTGGGCGCTGATCCGCGAACTCGGCGTGCGCGTCCTGCCCAACACCGCCGGCTGTCGCACGGTGAAAGAGGCCGTGACGACGGCTCAGATGGCGCGCGAGATTTTCGACACGCCTTGGATCAAGCTTGAAGTGATCGGCGAGGCCGATACGTTGCAACCCGACGTGTTCGGGCTGGTCGAGGCGGCCGGCATTCTCGCGCGCGATGGCTTCCAGGTCTTCGCCTACACGACGGAGGACCTCGTTGTCGCCGAGCGCCTTCTCGCCGTCGGCTGCGAGGTGCTCATGCCGTGGGGCGCGCCGATCGGGTCCGGGCGCGGCCTCAACAACCGCTACGGCCTGCGCACCCTGCGCGCGCACTTCCCCGATGTGCCGCTCGTCGTCGACGCCGGCCTCGGCGCGCCATCGCATGCCGCCGAGGCGATGGAGATGGGCTACGACGCGATATTGCTCAACACGGCGGTGGCGAAGGCCGGCGATCCCGTCGGCATGGCGCGCGCGTTCGCGATGGCGATCGACGCCGGGCGCGCCGCCTATCTCGCCGGGCCCATGCCGCCGCGCGACATGGCCGCGCCCTCGACGCCTGTGATCGGGCGGGCGTTCGGCGGCGCCTGAGGCGCGGATTGTCGCCTTTTTCGATACGATGGTGCCACGCGGGTCGACCGCTATAGTCTCGTTGTCCGGAGCCTTGGTCCGTGAGCGACATCCTTGAAAACACCCGGGACACCGCCGAAGCACGCCCAGCCGAGGTGTCCGTCCGTGTCTCCGTCTGCACCATGTGCAACGACAGACGGCGTGGCGGCGGCGGCATGCAGGCCGGGCGCTATCTCCTTGCCGATCTCGTCGCGATGGCGGCGCGCGATCCGAGCATCGAGGTCGTGGCGATCGAGTGCATGAGCGTGTGCCGCCCGATGATCACCCTGAGCTTCACGGCCGAGAACAAGTGGGCCCACGTCTTCGCCGTGCCGTCCGACATCGACCCGGCCGACGTCATCGAAGGCGCGCGTCTCTACGCTAAGTCCCGAACGGGCCTGTTCCCGTGGCGGCGCTGCGAATCGTTGCAGAGGGGCGTCATCGCACGCGTCCCACCCGCCTCCCCTTCGCGCGATGGCGCGCACTGAGAACTCTACTGAACCGCCGGCGCGTTCACGAGATCGGCCAGCCGATCGGCGGCCTCGTCCATCAGGTCGGCGACGTCGTCGATCCGCTTGCGCGCTTCCTTCTCCTGCGCCTCGGCGAGATGGCGCAGGATCTCCGCGCAGCGGGCCATGACTTCCACCGTCTGCTCGAGCTGCGCGGAATGCCGCATGTCGTCTATCCAAAAAAGCTGATGGCGGGTCGCGGCGCGTCGCGCACGCCTTCTGGGAAAGAGAAAGGCGGGTCGCCGGCTGGGTGCCGGCGCCTTAGGCGCCGATCGGCGCCGGGCTCGGCGCGCCGACCCCAGCGGGCGGCGCGTGCCAGGCCGGCTCCGGCGTCCCCGGCCCCCTGACGATGTCGGGGTCGGCATGGATCACCGACCGCGTGACGTCGGCGGCACGACCGATGCTGAGCAGCATGCGGTAGGACATCTCGAACAGCCCGGCATAGGTCCGCGTGTTGCCGATCACCACCGGGCCGCCGATGACGACCGCGGGGCACCCTGCCGAGCGGAAGATGCGCGACATCCGCGCGTCGTAGACGGAGACGACGTCGGTGAGGCCAGCCAGCAGGCCGACCTCGACGATCGCGTAGAGCAGCTCGGAGGTGATGCGATGCACCCGGCGCGTGCCCGTATCGACCGGCAGGTCGGGATCGAGCGAGAAGCGCGAGCTCTCCCACACGGTCGCGCTCTCCACGACGAGCCCATCGGGCAGCACTTGCGGAAAGACGTCGCGCAGCATGTTCGGCCCGGTCGTCTGTAAAAGCCGCAGAGCGCCCTCGACCCGGTCGGTCTCCGGATTGACGGAGATGAGATAGACCGGATCGCAGTCGTCGAACCGGTCGATCTCCCGCCCGTCCGTCACCGTCACGTCCCAATTCAATCGATCCTTGAAAACGCGCGCGCGGATGCGAAACATCTCATCGAGATAACGGGCGTTTTGCGCCGCATCGATACTGCGAACAATTCGTATCATGGGATTCTATCCAAACGACATTGCTCTAACATAACGTAAAGGAGCGGGTTTCAATGTAAACCCGGCGTATTTGACAGTTTTACTTAAAATTCGACGGATCAGATGACGCCGAGATGCAGGGCCCTGGCGACGGTGTGAGTGATGTTGATGGTGCCGAGCTTGTGGCGGGCGAGGTCGAGATAGAAGCGTACCGTCCGGTCGCTGAGCGACAGGATGATGGCGATATCGCCCACCGTCTTGCCCGCGGCGGCCCACTTCAGGCACTCGACCTCGCGCGGGCTGAGGACGTTGGCCAAGGTCTCGACCTTCTCGGCGCGCAGCACCGCCTGATGGACGTGGAAGCTCATCAGCTGGAAATCGCGGACGAAGTGGCGGCTGGCGCGGTCCCATGCGTCGTCGTCGAGGTCGCTGGTTACCGTAAAGATCGCCTTCTCGCCCATGCGTCCGCGGATCGGAAAGGTGATGCCGTTTCGGCCGACGCCGAACTCGCTCGCCTCGTCGAAAAGGCGCGCGACGAGCCGCCCCTCGTCGCGAAAGCGTCGCCAGTCGAGCGGCAGGATCGAGCGCAATCCCTGGCTCAAGGTCGGGTCGATCTCGATGAAGTTCCTGCTCTTGTAATGACCCACCCACTCGTCGGAATAGGTGACGGCGATGTAGGGCGTGGTCTCGGCGATCGTCGGCACGTCGAGCGCGAGATAGGCGATGTTCGTCAGCCCGTAGAGCCGGCAGGCGCGCTCGAAGAAGGCCGTCGTCTGCGAGATGTCGTCGATCCCGCCGAGCTCTTCCAGGAGCCCGAAGTAGCGACTCTCGATGGTACGGGCGTCCGTCATGAGCGCACGCGTTCGATCCAGAGACGCCCGGATCGGTGAGCATTGGGAACGCGGTGCGGCTGGAGCGCCATGTCGTCAACCATGACCCAGGAGAATTTACCTAACAGGTTGTACGCTCTTTTCGAGGTTTAATTGACATCAATCATTTAGGGCACGCAACGCCGCGGCCGCCGCGAATGGCGTGCCGGCGATCGCGGCGAGCGTCATCGCGACGAGAATGAGAAGGGGGGTTGCGAACGGGATCGGATTGCCGATCCCGGCGGTTGCCGTGGACACGCCGAAGATCAGCACGGGGATGCAGAGCGGCAGGATCAGGATCGCCATCAGGAGGCCACCGCGTCGCAAACCGACGGTCAGCGCTGCGCCGACCGCGCCGAGCAGGGTGAGCGCCGGCGTGCCGACGGCAAGCGAGGCGGTGGTCTGGACGAGCGCACGCGAGTCCATGCCGAGCATCAGGCCGAACAGCGGCGCGGCGCCGACCAGCGGCAGTCCGGTGAGCAGCCAATGCGCTGCGCATTTGACGAGCACCACCGCCTCTGCCGGCGTCCGGCTCATCAGGATGAGATCGAGCGAACCGTCATCGCGGTCGGCCTGAAACAGGCGATCGAGGCCGAGGAGGGTGGCGAGCAGGGCGGCGATCCACAGGATCGCCGGGCCGATGCGCGCGAGCGTCCTGAGGTCGGGGCCGACGCCAAACGGCACCAGGGTGATCAGGATCAGAAAGAAGACGACACCCAACGCGGCGCCGCCGCCGATCCTGCGACCGACACGAAGGTCGCGCAGGAAGAGCGCGGCGAGGGCCCTCATGCGTCGTCCAGGCTCAGCGTGCGCGTGACCTCGAGCGGCTGGTGCGAGGCCACGAGGATCGCGCCGCCGGCGGCCGTGTGCGCCTTCATGTGTGCGACCACCGTGTCCTGGGCGCCGGCGTCGAGGGCGGTGAGCGGCTCGTCGAGCAGCCAGATCGGGCGCGGCGCGACAAGGAGTCGCGCCAGCGCGACACGCCGCTTCTGCCCCGCCGACAGATACGCCGCCGGCAGGTCGGCAAGGCGGGCGATGCCGTAGGCGGCGAGCGCGTTGACGGGCGCGAGATCTCCCCCCGTGAAACGGGGAAAGGGGACCGCCAAAGGCGGTGGAGGCGTCGGCCGTGCCTCGTCGTTGAGCTTTGAAGCGGCGGCAGCCCTCTCCACGCTGCGCGTGGTCCCCCTCACCCGCTTCGCGGGTGAGGATGCGCCCAGCATGCTCGCCCAAAAATCCAGGTTCTCGCGCACGGTGAGCGAGGGCTTCAGCGCGTCCTCGTAGCCGAGATAGTGCGCCGTCTCGACGCCGCGCACCTCCTCCGACGCAAGCCCGTAGCGGATCGTACCGTCGACGGGGTGCAGCAGGCCGGCGAGCGTGCGCAGCAAGGTCGACTTGCCGGCGCCGTTGCGCCCGGCGACATGGACCGTCTCGCCCGGCGCCACGTCGAAGCGGAGGCTTTTCAGGACGATGCGACCGCCGCGCTCGACGGTAAGGCCGTCGACGGCGAGAAGAGGGAGGGACCAACGCATCACCCGCCGAGCCGCGAAGGGCCCGTTCTTGCATTGCGAAAGGGAACGGCGCATCTGCTAGCGCGTCCACATTAGATTATCTACAAGCGCGGCAACCGCACGCGCGCGCCCACCCACAGGAACCCCGATGGCCTCTCTCGACAGCTTCAAATGCCGAAAAAAGCTCAGCGTGGGGGACAAGACCTACCATTATTTCTCCCTCGAAGAGGCCGAGAAGAACGGGCTCGCGGGCATCTCGAAGCTGCCGTTTTCGATGAAGGTCCTGCTCGAGAACCTGCTGCGCTTCGAGGACGGCAAGACGGTCAAGAAAGCGGATATCGAGGCTGTCGCCGCATGGATCAACAACAAGGGCAAGGAGGAGACCGAGGTCGCCTTCCGGCCGGCCCGCGTGCTGATGCAGGATTTCACCGGCGTGCCGGCGGTGGTCGACCTGGCCGCCATGCGCGACGCCATGGCCAAGCTGGGCGGCGACCCCGAAAAGATCAATCCGCTCGTGCCCGTCGATCTGGTGATTGACCATTCGGTCATCGTCGACGCTTTCGGCAACGACCGAGCTTTCAAGACCAACGTCGACCTCGAGTACCAACGCAACGGCGAGCGCTACAAGTTCTTGAAATGGGGGCAGGATTCCCTTCGATAATTTCCGCGTCGTGCCGCCGGGCACCGGCATCTGCCATCAGGTCAATCTCGAATATCTCGCGCAGACCGTCTGGACCCGCGAGGAGGAGGTCGAGAAGGACGGCAAGACCAAGACGGTCGAGGTCGCCTACCCCGACTCGCTTGTCGGCACGGATTCGCACACGACCATGGTGAACGGTGTCGGCGTGGTCGGTTGGGGCGTCGGCGGTATCGAAGCGGAAGCTTGCATGCTCGGCCAGCCGCTCTCCATGCTGTTGCCGGAAGTGATCGGCTTCAAGCTCACCGGCGAGCTTCGCGAGGGGGTGACGGCGACCGACCTCGTGCTCACCGTCACGCAAATGCTGCGCAAGCTTGGGGTCGTCGGCAAGTTCGTGGAGTTCTTCGGGCCGGGCTGCGACGCGCTGAGCCTGGCCGACCGCGGCATGATCGGCAACATGGCGCCCGAGTACGGCGCCACCTGCGGCATCTTCCCGATCGACAAGGAAACGCTCGCCTATCTCACCATGTCCGCGCGCACCGAGGAGCGCGTGGAGCTGGTCGAGGCCTATGCCAAGGCCCAGGGGCTCTATCGCAAGAAGGACACCGAAGATCCGGTCTTTTCCGACACGCTGGAGCTCGACCTCGGCGACGTGGTCCCATCCATGGCCGGACCGAAGCGGCCGGCGGGGCGCGTCTCTCTGGAGAACGTCGGCGCCGGTTTCAAGGAGGCGCTGGGCAGCGAATACAAGAAGACCGGCGACGTCGAGACGCGCTATGTGGTCGAAGGTGAGGACTATCAGATCGGCCACGGCGACGTCGTCATCGCCGCCATCACCTCGTGCACCAACACCTCGAACCCCGCCGTGCTGATCGCCGCCGGCCTGGTCGCCCGCAAGGCAGCGGAGCGCGGGCTGACACGCAAGCCGTGGGTCAAGACCTCGCTCGCGCCGGGCAGCCAGGTGGTCGGCGAGTACCTTGCTGCTTCCGGCCTGCAGGAGGACCTCGACAAGCTCGGCTTCAACCTGGTCGGCTACGGCTGCACCACCTGCATCGGCAATTCCGGCCCGCTGCCCGACCCGATCTCGGACTCGATCAACAAGAACGGCATTGTCGCCGCCAGCGTCCTGTCGGGCAACCGCAACTTCGAGGGCCGCGTCTCGCCCGACGTGCGCGCCAACTTCCTCGCCTCGCCGCCGCTGGTCGTCGCGCACGCGATCGCCGGCACGGTGAAGCTCGACCTGACCAAGGATGCGATCGGCAAGGGCAAGGACGGCAAGGACGTCTTCCTCAAGGACATCTGGCCGACGGCCGAAGAGGTCAACGAGTACATCGCCAAGTACGTGACGCGGAAGGTGTTCAAGTCGCGCTATGCCGACGTCTTCCACGGAGACGAGCATTGGCGCGAGGTCGATGCGCCGTCCGGCGAGACGTACCGGTGGGAGATGGGATCGACCTACGTCCAGAACCCGCCGTACTTCGAGGGAATGCGGATCGAACCGGATCCGGTCACCGACATCGCCGATGCGCGCATTCTCGCGCTGTTCGGCGACTCGATCACCACCGACCACATCTCGCCCGCGGGCTCGATCAAGGCGGCCTCCCCGGCCGGCCGCTACCTCCTCGAGCACCAGGTGCGCCCGCAGGACTTCAACCAGTACGGCACGCGCCGCGGCAACCATGAAGTCATGATGCGCGGCACCTTCGCCAATATCCGCATCAAGAACTTTATCCGCCAGACCGCGGACGGCTCGGTTCCCGAAGGCGGCATGACCAAACACTGGCCGGACGGGTCGGAGATGTCGATCTACGACGCCGCCATGCGCTATGCGCAGGAGAATGTGCCGTTGGTGGTCTTCGCCGGCAAGGAGTACGGCACCGGCTCCTCGCGCGACTGGGCGGCCAAGGGCACCAAGCTCTTGGGCGTGCGCGCGGTCATCACCGAGAGCTTCGAGCGCATCCACCGCTCGAACCTCGTCGGCATGGGCGTCCTGCCGCTCACCTTCGAGCCGGGCACCACCTGGTCGTCGCTGAAGCTGAAGGGCAACGAGACGGTCACCCTGCATGGCCTGAAGGAGGGCCTGCGCCCGCGTCAGAAGATGAAGATGGTGTTGAAGCGCGAGGACGGCTCCGAGGAGCGCGTGCCGCTCACCTGCCGCATCTTCACCAACGAGGAGCTCGAATATTTCAACAACGGCGGCATCTTGAGCTACGTGCTGCGGCAGCTCGCTAAGGCGGCGTAGGCTGCGGCGGAGGACACGCATGACCCGGGAGCACACCGCCCTCGTCGAGGGCCAGTTCGGCCCCCAGGCGAGCGCCTATGTGCAAAGCGCGGTCCACGCCAGCGGCGAGGACCTCGACGCGATCGAGGCCATCGCCGCCCGCGCGCGACCCGCTCGCGCTCTCGACCTCGGCTGCGGCGGCGGCCATGTCGCGCTGCGCCTGGCACGGCACGCGGCCTCCGTCACAGCCTGCGATCTCTCTTCGGAGATGCTGGCGGCGGTGGCGGGACTCGCACGCGACAAGGGGATCGGGACGATCGAGACGCGCGTCGCCGCGGCCGAGGCGCTGCCGTTCGAGGACGCAACCTTCGACTTCCTCGCCACCCGCTATTCCTGCCATCACTGGCTCGATCTCGACGCCGGCCTGCGCGAGGCTCGACGGGTACTGGCGCGCGGCGCGCCGGCTCTGCTCGTCGATTCGATCTCGCCCGGCACGCCCGTGCTCGACACGCACCTGCAGTCAATCGAGCTGCTCCGCGACGTCTCGCACGTCCGCAATCGCACCGCGGCCGAATGGCTGGCGGCGCTCGCCCGCGCCGGCTTCGAGGTGACGGCGACCCGCCGCTGGCAGATCCGCCTCGATTTCCCCAGCTGGATCGCTCGCATGCGCACGCCGGACGTCAATCGCGAGGCCATCCGCGCGCTTCAAGCAACCGCGTCCGCCACGGTGTGCGGCCATTTCGCCATCGAGGCGGATGGCTCGTTCCTGCTCGACACGATGATGATCGAGGCACGCGCCGCCTGATTCCGCGACGACGTACCGCTGAATAAGACAAACGTGCGACGTGAACGCGCTTGCCTCGCGCAGCCTGCTGCGGTTCTCTGTCGGCACCCTCGGAGGCTCGAGAGAGGCCCGGCTTGAGCGAGCACGCCGACAGAATTCTTGCGGCTGTCGAGGCCGGCGACGCCACGTCGACCTTGGCCACCTCCTGGCGCCGTTGCCTCACCCTGCACGGCGTCGATCCCGACCGGGCCGACCCGCCGGAGCATGACGGCCTTGCCTTGGGCGAGAGCCTCGAACGCAACGCGCGGCTCGTCGAGGTCGCACGGCCCTATCTCGACCAGCTCTACAGGCTCCTCGGCGACGCCGACTGCGGCGTCTACCTCGCCGACAGCGACGCCCTGCTGCTCGATCTCCGCACCAATCGGACCCGCGATTCCTGGAACCGCCCGCCCGAATACTGGCTCGGCACCGCCTATTCCGAACGTCTGCTGGGGACCAACGGCATGGGCACCTGCCTCGTCGAGGAACGTGCCCTCGTCATCCGCGCGGAGGATCACTATCTCGCCCGCTACGCCGGGCGCGTCTGCATCGGCGCGCCGCTATTCGGCCCGGACGGCGTGCTTGCCGGCTGCCTCACGATCAACCAGGATCCCACGGCTTACGACGCACGGCTCGATTCTTTTCTGTCGATCTCGGTGGCCAGCCTGGCGCGGCGCCTCGAGATCGAGCTGTTCGCGCGAGCCCACCCGGATTCACGGCTGATGCTGGCCTCGGCCCTGGGCCGCCGGCCGGATGCCCTGCTGGCGATTGACCCCGACAGCTGCGTTGTCGGCGCGACGCGGGCGGCGCGTCGCCTGCTCGGTCTCGGAGCCGGCGCCGTCTCCGGCCTCGTCAGCCTCGACGAGATCTACGCCACGCGGGCACAACGCGCCGGGGCGGAGCTGGCGTGCGTCGAGCGCCGGGCGATCGAGCGCGCCCTGGCAAGGGCCGGCGGCAACCTGTCGGCGGCCGCGCGCGCCATCGGCATCGGCCGCTCGACCCTCTATCGCAAGCTGGCCGCCTATGAGGCACAGCGCGACCCGGTGCTACGCGGCCGGGACACGGGCATGGACGAGGCAAAGCGGCAGTAGCGAGACCGCGAGGAGCGGCAGCGGCCACAGCGCCTGCGGCCCGAGCCAGGCCCGCAGCATCGTGCCGACGGCGGCGCCGGCTAGCAGGCTGGCCCAGATCGGCGCGTGCAGCAGCCAGCCGTACCCGCCTTCGCGCCGCCCGGCGAGCCAGTGCCCGGCGCCCGCACCCAGCTTCACCAGCGCGCCGGTGACGTAGGTGAGGCCGACGCCGGTCTCGCCGATGCGATCCATCGTCGCGTTCAGCGCTCCCATGGCGAGGACCAGCGCCGGCACCGCCAGGGCGTCGGCGGCAAGCGGCAGCGCCAGCAGCACGGCGACCACGGCCATGACGGCGACCGCGTGGTAGCGGCCGGCGCGCTCGGCGAGAACGGCGCCCAACGCGGCGCCGACGACGAACAGCGCGACCACGTCGCCGATGAGACGCGCCCGCGCAAAATCGCCTTTGCCGAGCGCAAGCCCGAGCAGGGTCGTATTACCGCTCATGAACGAGACGAACACGTCATGCAGCCGCGCCAGCCCGGCGACGTCGGTCGCCCCCGCGAGGACCGCGGTCGCGACGGCGAGCGAGAGGGCGGTTGGATGGGCCGTCCGCATGGTCAGAGCCGTTTCTCCAGCACAACGAAATGCAGATCGTTGCGACGCGGCAGGCCGAAGCGCGGCTCGCCGTAGGGGAACGGCGCGGTGCGCCCGGTCGGCCGGTAGCCGAGTCGCGCATACCAGGCGATCAGCGCATCGCGGACATGGATCACCGTCATCTCGATTGCTTCCACGCCGGCGGCCCGCGCCCGGCCCTCGACCGCGGCGACGAGGCGCCGGCCGATGCCGCGCCCCTGCGCCGCGGGCTCGACCGTCAGCATGCCGAGCTGCCATCTGTCGGCGGACGCGGGCCGTACATGGACGCAGGCGCGGATCGCCCCGTCCGGCACGCGCAGCAGCAGGATCGCGCCGGGCTTGCCGATCGTCTCCGCCAGCAGCGCCGCGTCGGTGCGCTGGCCGTCGAGCAAATCGGCCTCGTGCGTCCAGCCGACACGAGCCGTGTCGCCGCGATAGGCGCGATTGACGAACGCCGCGAGCGCCGGAAGGTCCGCGGCCGTGGCCGGCACGATCTCTCCGGCCCCGCTCCCGTCGTCGGCCACGACGCCCGCCGCTATTCCTCGATCGGCTCGCCGGCGGCGTTCCAATCGAGCATGCCACCGGGGTAGTGCGCCGTAATGTCGGTGCGGCCGGCGGCGTGTGCGCGGTCGAGCGCCACGAGCGAGCGCTTGCCGGAGCGACAATGCAGCACGATGCGCCGGCCCGGCTGCTCGGGCGGTAACGCGTCGGTGTCGAAGCTCTGCAGCGGGTTCAGCACCGCGCCCTTGATGTGGCCGTCCGCCCATTCGTTGGGCTCGCGCACGTCGATGAGCGCGATCGAGCCGTCGGCGAGGCCCTTCTTGAGCTCTTCGCGGCTCACGTTCTCGGGGGGGATCTCGGCCATTGGTCCTCGCTGTGATCAGGTCTACAAAAGCTTAGCGCACAATCGGCCCGGCCGGGAACCGCTGTCGACCGGGCTCCGCCGCACGCACATGCAGAATGCTCACTTTGGCGTCACGCCCGTCAGACGCAACCAGCCGGTCCAATCTGCCCTAGATGATCTTTCCCGACGATTTGGTTCCTAGGCTCGGCCGGGAAACCGCCGCGCCCCGCGCTTGACCCCGCCGGCCGTCCCGCGCAGGACGGAGTCATGGGCCGGCCCTACCACATCCTCGACGTCTTCACCGATACCAGGCTGGCCGGCAATCCGCTGGCCGTCGTCCTCGAGTCCGACGGCCTGGATGATGCCGCGATGCAGAGGATCGCGCGCGAGTTCAACCTGTCCGAGACGGTGTTCTGCTCGCCGCCGCGCGATCCCGTCAACACGGCCGCGCTGCGCATCTTCACCCCGGCGGCCGAGCTGCCCTTCGCCGGCCATCCGACGGTCGGCACGGCCATTCTAGTCGCGACTATCCAGGCGCCGGACCTGCTCGCGCGCGAGGACGTCGGCCTCGTGCTGGAGGCGGGCATCGGGCCGATCGCCTGCAGCGTGCGCCACCGCCGCGGCGAGGCCGCGCACGCCCGCTTCGACGCGCCGCGCCTGGCCGAGCCCTGGGGCGATCCCGGCGGCGAGCCGCCCGACCCGGCCGCGCTCGCCGCGACCCTCGGCCTGGCAAAGGAGGATATCGGCTTCCGCACGCATCGGCCGACCCGGTTCTCGGCCGGCAATCCGGTCACCTTCGTGCCGCTCGCCTCGGTCGCCGCGCTGGGCCGTGCGCGGCTCGCGGCCGGCGACACGAAGTCGATGTTTTATCCCTACACGCCGGTCGACCCGCAAGGCGCGCCGACCTATCGTGCACGGATGCTGTCGTCGGGCTACGGCGTTCCCGAGGACCCGGCCACGGGGTCCGTTGCCGCCGCCTTCCCGGCCGCGCTCGCAGCCTGCACGCGGCTCGCCGACGGCGACCACGATTGCTTCCTCATCCAAGGCGTCGAGATGGGGCGCCCCAGCCGCATCGGCCTTGCTTTGACGATCGACGCCGGCCAGATCGTCGCGACCACGATCGGCGGCTCTGCGGTCCGGGTCGCCGAAGGGACGCTCGCCCTGTGACGCTCCCCCACGGGCTCGTGCATGTCACCGGCATCGCCTGTGCGCTTGCGCCCTACGACTGGCCGTTCGCCCGCGACGAGGCGGGCGCGCATCGACGCGCGCTGGGCGGCGCTCTGCGCCGAGAAGCCGGGCCTCTTCGACGGCCGGGTGCTGCTCTCGCGCGATCTCGCGGTCGAGGACGGCGTGCTGCGCGGCTCGTGCTTCGAGACCGGCTACAAGCAGTTCCTCTGCTGGCGCGAGTTCGGCTTTCCCGGACCGCCGGTCTTCAACTGCTTTTCCATGCCGGCGCTCGTCTCGGCGGATGGCGCCTTCATGCTGGGCGAGATGGCGCCGGGACCGCCAACGCGGGCAAGCTCTATTTTCCGGCCGGAACGCCGGAGCCGGCCGACCTCCGTCCGGATGGTCGCATCGACTACGAGGTCTCGATCCTGCGCGAGCTGGAGGAGGAAACCGGGCTCGCGCGCGACGAGGTCGTGCTGGAGCCGGGCTGGACGATCGTCTCCGGCCCGCGCCCGGTCGTCGCCTGCATGCGCATCGCCCGCGCCGCCCTCGATGCCGCGGCGCTGCACGCGCGGCTGGCCGGGTTCAACGCGGGGCAGGCGGCGCCGGAGCTGACGCGCCTCGTCGCGGTGCGCGGGGCGGGCGACCTCGACGCGGAGCGCATGCCGGATTTCATGCTGACGTACCTGCGGGCGATGCTGGGGTAGCGCCCGTGATTGCGAGCGCAGCGAAGCAACCCAGGAGCCGCCGAGCACCGCCCGGGGTTTGCGCGCCGCCGCGCCTGGATTGCTTCGCCTTCGACTCGCAATAACGCCGTCCCGCGAGCACACGCATGTCGCCGGAGGCGGCGGAGAGACCCATTGATCTCTTGGTGGCGAGGGTGCGCCCGTGGTCCAGCGTGCCAAGCCGCATGCCCGCCTGCGACGGCGGCGCGAAGCGCCGGGCTTGACACGCTGGACCACGGGCGCGAGGGTCGGCCAAGAGATGGAATGGGTTGACCTCGAACTATGTGTTCGTGGCCGTCCGTAACCTCATGGTGAGGAGGCCGTCTCGAACCAGGAGGCGGTCCCGCGATCTCGCCTTCTGGAGCCCCATTGAGCGCTGACCGCGAGAACGACCTTCGTCCTACTCGCAAAAGACGGTACAATCATGGAAGCTCAGCCTAATGCCATAAGATCGATAGGAGATTAGAATTGCAGCTTCCAGCCGTTCGTGACCTTTCGCTGGCGGATATAGAGGCAATAGTTAGGGTCGGAGTTGCCGAAAGCAAGTACATCGATTTCAAGCGTGAGCTTATTGGCAACTCAGACCGCGACAAACGAGAATTCTTGGCAGACATCTCTTCATTTGCTAATGCAGAAGGCGGCGATATGATTATTGGCGTCTATGAGAGCAACGGAGATGCTACGGGGTTTTCGGCAATTGATGTAGACAACCCGGACCAGGAAATTTTGCGCCTGTCGCAGGTCATTCAACATGGTTTGGAGCCTCGATTATCCGGGCTCGAAATGAAATGGTTGAGTGATGGATATAAGAACACTCTCTTTATAAGGGTTCCAAAGAGCTGGTCAGCGCCTCATAGAGTTGTATTCAAGGGAGATATGAACTTTTTCGTTCGCACTAGCGCAGGGAAGGTTCCTATGAATACAGACGATCTCAGGCGCGCGTTCAATTTTTCGGAAACGATGCAAGTGCACGCCAGGAAATTTAGAGATGAACGCATAAGGTTGCTTTCGGCCGATCAAGGCCCGGTTCGCCTTGAAGGTGGTGCAAAAATTCATTATCCATTCGATCCCGTTCTCTTCCTTAAGCGGATTGGGCTCCCTGACTTTCGATGATAGAACTTTAAGCGATCTTCCGCCGTTGTTTAGCCATGGCTGGAACCAATTATATTCGATCGATGGATATTGTACGTTCAATGGACCAAATGGAGCCGCCGAGGGCACAAATTCCTATACTCTTGCGTTCAGAAATGGTATAATTGAATCAGTTGGAATGTTTGGATTTGAGAAAGATGGAGAAAATAGATTCGATCTAGAGTCTTTTGAATTGCACACCCTGCGATCTTGGATTAAACATTTAATGTTTCTTGAAAGACATCTAGAGCCCTTTCCGATGATTGTTTTTGGATCTATTATGGATGCTTTGGGGCACAAAGCGGCGATAAATTCTCCCTATTTTTATCCTCCAAATGCGCCTCTTCGGAGAGCTGAGTTTTTAGCAGGAAATCTTATAATAACATCAAGCATGGCAAATGATCATCGCGATGTATTACTCAAACCGATGTTCGATATGGTTTCAAATGCGTTCGGCTTATCTAGCTCCTTCTTTTACGGTCGCGACGGCCGACGCAGGCAACTCTGACGATCCCCGAGTAGGTCACCCTATCACCTCCCGCACCAGCTCCGCCTCCGCCTCCTCGAGAATCGCCTCCCGCCCCTCCCCGTGGATCGGCTCCCGCCCGACCTCCAGCATGATCGGCACCGCCAGCGGTGAAATCCGATCCAGGTCCTTGTGCAGCAGCCGCCCCTGCACCCGCGCCAGCATTGAGGCCAGCCGCACCAAATCCAAAAGCCCCGTCGACGCATCCGCCCGCGCCGCCTGCAGGAGGATGTGGTCCGGCTCGTGCCGGCGCAGCACGTCGTAGATCAGGTCGGTCGAGAAGGTGACCTGCCGCCCCGTCTTCTCCTTGCCGGGAAAGTTGCGCTCGATCAGCCCGGAGATGATCGCGTTCTGACGGAAGGTGCGCTTCATCAGCGCGCTCTCCTGCAGCCATGCCTCGAGGTCGTCGCCGAGCATGTCCTGCGAGAACAGATCGTCGAGCGAGGCGAGGCCGCCGCGCAGGCGCGCGCCGATGTCGGTCTTGGCCCAGACAGCGAGCACGTAGTCGGTGGCGACGAAGCCGAGTGGACGGAGATGCGCGCGCTCCATCCGCCGCGTCAGCAGCATGCCTAATGTCTGGTGGGCGAGGCGCCCCTCGAAGGGGTAGCAGACGAGGTAGAAGCGGTTGGCGCGCGGGAACGTCTCGACCAGCAGCGCGCCGGGGGGCGGCAGCACCGAGCGCTCGCGCTGCAGCTCGAGCCATTCGGCGACCTGCATCGGCAGGTTGCCCCAATGGTTCGGCTCGGCCAAGAGCGCACGGACACGCTCGGCGAGATAGGTCGAGAGCGGGAATTTCCCGCCCGCATAGCTCGTCACGCGTGGCGTCTCCGAGCGCGCGCGCGCCACGAGCGCCTCGTTCTCGACAATGCCTTGGAGCGCCAGGATCTCGCCGCCGAAGAGGAACGTGTCGCCCGGCATCAGGGTCTCGAGGAAGCCCTCCTCGACCTCGCCGAGCACGCGGCCGCCGCGTCGCAGAGGGCCGGTGTAGCGCTCCGTCATCCCGGACGAAGATCCGGGATCGGTCTTCGCCCGATCCGAGGAGAGCCCCGGTTCCGGGTTCGGCTTCGCCGCCCCGGAATGACGCCGCCCCGGTACGAGGCGCACCTTGAGCGACGACGCCTCGACGATCGTGCCGACGTTCATGCGGTAGCTCTGCGCCACGCGGCCGTTGGCGATGCGCCAGCGCACCTCGCCGTGCTCGTCGACCACCTCCTTGATCTTGGCGAAGCGCTCGTAGCCGGCAAGCGCGTATCCGCCGTGCGCGACGAAGGCCAGCGCCTTGTCGAAGGTCTCTCGCGAGACGTCGCGGTAAGGTTCGGCGGAGACGACCTCCTCATAGAGATCCTCGGCGGCGAAGGGGCCGGCGCAGGCCATGCCGATGAGGTGCTGGCAGAGGACGTCGAGCGCGCCTGACCGGGCGACAGCCGTATCCTGCGCGCCCTCGTTCGCGGCCTCGACGGCGGCGCGGCACTCGAGGACCTCGAAGCGGTTGGAAGGGACGAGCACGGCACGCGAGGGCTCGTCGAGCCGGTGGTTGGCGCGCCCGATCCGCTGGGTGAAGCGGCTCGCCCCCTTCGGCGCGCCGACGTGGATCACCAGGTCGACATCGCCCCAGTCGACGCCGAGATCGAGCGAGGAGGTGCAGACCACGGCTTTGAGGCGGCCGGCCGCCATCGCCTCCTCGACGCGGCGGCGCTGGCTGGCGTCGAGCGAGCCGTGGTGGAGCGCGATGGCGAGCCCGTCGTCGTTGAGGCTCCACAAGGTCTGGAAGATGAATTCGGCCTGGGAGCGGGTGTTGACGAAGATCAGCGTCATGCCGGCGGCTTTTATGCGCGCGTAGACGTCGGCCAACGCGTGGCGCGCCGAGTGCCCGGCCCAGGGCATGCGCTCCTCGGTATCGAGGATGGAGAGGTCGGCCTTGGCGCCGGGCGGCGCGAGGATGAGGCGGGCCTCGGCGCTCTCCCTTCTCCCGCTTGCGGGAGAAGGTGGCCCGACGAAGTCGGGTCGGATGAGGGAGGATGCCGCTTGCGCTGGACTCGCAAGAGCAGCGGCACCGCCCCTCATCCGACCCCGCTTCGCGGGGCCACCTTCTCCCGCAAGCGGGAGAAGGGATGCGGCCCCGGCGCCCTGCCCCACGAGCCAGCGCTGCAGCTCCGCCGGGTCGCGCACCGTCGCCGACAGCCCCGTCGCCCGCATCATCGGCGCGATCCTGCGCAGCCTCGCGAGATCGAGGCACAGGAGATCGCCGCGCTTGCCGGCGGCAACCGCGTGCAGCTCGTCGAAGACGATGCGCCGCAGGTCGGCGAAGAGCGTGAAGGAATCCGGCGAGGCGAGCAGCAGCGCCACCTGCTCCGGCGTCGTCAGCAGGATGTTGGGCGGAGCCACACGCTGACGCTTGCGCTTGGCGACCGACGTGTCGCCCGTGCGCGTCTCGATCGTCACGCCGAGCCTCAGATCGGCGACCGGCCGGCCGAGGTTGCGCTCGACGTCGACGGCCAGTGCCTTCAAGGGCGAGACATAGAGCGTGTGCAGGCCGGAGCGGTTGCGCGGTCGCTCGGTGAGGTCGACGAGCGAGGGCAGGAAGCCGGCCAACGTCTTGCCGGCACCGGTCGGCGCGATCAGCAACGCGTCCTCGCCCGCCTGCGCGGCGGCGAGGAGATCGAGCTGGTGGCCCCGAGGCTGCCACCCTCGCGCGGAAAACCAGGCGGCGAAGCGCGGTGGGAGCGCGTCCGTGGCGGGATCGGCTTTCGTCACGGGCCGACCGTAGCCGGCTGGAGCACGCGCGGCCAGCGGGCATCTCCGGGCGGCCCGCGACCGTTTGCCCTCAAAGCAGCAATCGCACCTTTGTGATCCGGCGGCCAATATTTGTCCGCGCTGCGATCTTCTATGCTGTTCTTATGTATCAAAATATTTCAAGGAGACTTGCATGACCGTCTTTACAAAGAGGACGCGTTTGGCATTGGCGGCATCGCTCGTGGCGGCGGGCGGCCTCGTCATCGCATCGGGTTCCGCCGAAGCGCCCGTCCACCATCGCGTCCATCGAGCTGCCCCGGTCGAGGCGGCACCATCGGGGCCCGGGCCCGCGCCCGAGCAGCAAGCGGCGCGACAACAGGGCGTGGTCGGCTATTTCGGCCCGGGCGCCTATGGCCCGTACGGCTACGGCCCGCTCGGACCCTTCACTCCAGGCTACGCCTATGGATACGCGCCGCACGGCGATCTCGGCTTTGCGCTGCTGGGCGCCGCCAACGGTGGCGGCCTGCGCGGCTTCGTCGAATGCGGCAATTACTACGCACGATATCCAGGCGCCTGCGGCTTTTGAGCCCAAGTCTTGAGCCCAAGTCGTAAGCCCATTTCGCGCGGTAGCGCCCGGAACGGTTTGACGGCAAATCTGTTGCTGCGGTTCTACCTCTCGGCGTTGTGAAGGTGGCAAGCGGCGCGAGGCGGCGGTCTGCTTACCATGTTCAGCACCGGTTCACCGGTCCCGCACGACGATCGGGACCATTCGAGGCCGACGGCGTTTCCGCCGCGAAGGCCTTTTGAAGGAGCGTATCATGACAGGCTTGTTGAAGAAGACGATCGTCGCCGGCGCGACGACGCTGATGCTGGCCGCCGGCGTTGCCACGATTCCGACCACGGCGGACGCGCGCGGCTTCGGCGGCGGCGGCCATTTCGGCGGCGGTCACTTCGGCGGCTTCGCCGGACGTGGCTTCGCGGGACGCGGCTTCGCCGGTCGTGGCTGGGGTGGTCGCGGCTACGGCTGGGGCGGCCGCGGTTACGGTTGGGGCGGTCGGGGCTGGGGCGGTCGCGGCTACGGCTGGGGTTACGGCCGCGGCTACGGCTGGCGGGGCGTCGGTGTCGGCGTCGGGCTGGGCCTGGCCGGTGCCGGCCTCTACGGAGCCTACGGCGGCTACTGCAACCCGTATTACTACCCCTACGGTGGGTACTGCGGTTACGTGCTACGGTTACTGACCGTCACGCTGGAGAGAGGGGTCCCGCGCGGGGCCCCTCATACTTTCGTAGAAGCTTGAAAATTATTTGAACCTTTGCGCCGGCCGCTCGTTCTATCGCCGATACGGGTGGGGTATGCCCGTTACGGGGGCCAACATGGTCACGACCCAGAACAGAATTCGTAGGACGGCGCTGAAGCTCTCAATGGCAGCGTTCGTGCTCGCCTCGCTCGGCGCCGCCGTTGCTGCCGCGCCGCATCTGTCGAGCGCCGCCTTCCGCGCACCGGCGCTCCAGCCGCTTGCTGGTGGCCCCGCGTTCCAGCTGGCCAAGGCCGGCCCTGGCGAGAGCGAGGATTGCGTGCGCGTCACGCACATCACCGGGCCGGACGGCAAGGAATATCCGACCTTCGGCATGGTCTGCCGTTAATCCGCACACCGTTATCCGCCGGGTCATCCGTGGATCTCGGCGGCCTGATCGTTCTCGCGCCCGAAGGACTTTATTGTCCTTCGGGCGATTTCTTTATCGATCCCACGCGGCCCGTCGCCCGCGCGCTCATCACCCACGGCCATTCCGACCACGCGCGTGCCGGGCATGGCGCGGTGCTCGCGACGGTCGAAACGCTCGCGATCATGGCGGTGCGCTGCGGCGAGGGTTTCTGCGGCACGGCGCAGGCATTGAGCTATGGGGAGCGGCTGCGGCTCGGCCGATGCTGCGGTGAGCTTCCATCCCGCCGGCCATGTGCTCGGCTCGGCACAAGTCAGGCTCGGCTTCAGCGGCGAGACGATCGTCGTCTCGGGTGACTACAAGCGCGAAGCCGATCCGACCTGCGCGCCGTTCGAGGTCGTCCCCTGCGACGTTTTCGTGACCGAGGCGACCTTCGGCCTGCCTGTGTTCCGCCACTCGCGCACCGAGCTCGAGATCGCCAAGCTGCTTGCATCTCGCGATCTGTTTCCCGAGCGCGCGCATCTGGTCGGCGCCTATTCTCTCGGCAAGGCCCAGCGGCTGATCGCGCTGCTGCGCCAGGCGGGCTGGGAGCGGCCGATCTACATTCCACGGCGCGGTCGAGCGCCTCACCGCGTTGTACGAGGCGCACGGCATCAGGCTCGGCGAGGTGATCAAGGTCGGTCCCAAGGACAGGGCGAAGCTGGGCGGCGAGATCGTCATCTGCCCGCCGGGCGCACTGCAAGACCTCTGGGCGCGCAAATTCCCCGATCCGGTGGTGGCCTTCGCGTCGGGTTGGATGCGGGTGCGCGCCCGCGCCCGCCAGCGTGGCGTCGAATTGCCGCTGGTGGTTTCCGACCACGCCGACTGGGAAGCGCTCTGCACGACGATCGCCGAGACCGGCTGCCGCCGCCTTCTGGTCACGCACGGCGAGGCCGACGCGTTGGTCCACTGGGCACGCGGCCAGGGCCTGGAGGCGGAGCCGCTGCACATCCTGGGATACGGGGATGAGGAGGAGGCCGTGGCGGAAGACGCTGCGGCCTGAACGCCTATTTCCGCAGCGCCTTGACGTCGGTCGCCGTGACGTCGCCGTCGAAAATGATTGCCGAAGTGGCTTCGCACGTAGTTGACGACGGCCGCCACCTGGGCGTCGCTCATGGCGCCGCCGACCGGCGGCATGCCGCGCAAACCGTGCACAACCACATAGACGGGATAGATCGCCGAGCCGAGGGCCGCGTCGCCGGCGAGCGCCGGATAATGCCCCGCGCCCACTGCGCCTTTTGCATCCGGCATGTGGCAGCCTTGGCAGACGTTGCGGAACAGGCTCTCGCCGTTCTGCTCCGAGAAGACGCGGGTCGGGCTCAGCACGACGCCGTCTCCCTGTGCCGGGCTGTCCTCGCCGCGCGCAACCGCCGCCATCAGGGGCAGTCCGACAACGACAACAAGGGCCGGCAAGCCACGGCGTTGACGCTTCTTCATCGGGCCTCTCAGCTTTTCACGACGCGTTCGTGCAGCCGGCCTATGGCATCGAGCGCAGACAAGATGGCGCCTTCCTGCCAGGCCGGCAGATAGGAGGCATGCTCGCCGGCAAGGACGATGCGACCGTCGATCTGGCAGAGATCATCGTAGTGCGCGGCCCTGCTCGCTTCCGACCAGTTGCCGGCGCAGCCGAGCGCGAAGGGCACGCGATGCCAGGCGACCGCGACCCCGTCCAGGAATTCGCTCTTGTATTGCGGATGGATCATCTCGCCGTACTGGACGGCCTTGGCAACACGCTCGGACGGCGACATGGCGGCAAACTCGTAGGAGTTTGCGCCCTCGACCAGGTAGGCTCCGAGCAGCACGCCTGGGCCGGTTCCCGTATAACCCATGGTCGGGTAGGCAATCTGGCCGATCGGCAGGTCGGTATAGCTGACACCGCCGTAGATCGCCTCGTCGGCTTCCCAGAAGCGGCGCTTGAACTGCAGCCCGATCTTCAAGGCCGACCGGTAAGGGGACCGCGCCGATCGCCGATTGCATCGCCGGTCCGACGTCCATCGGGATCTGGCTGAGGATCGGCAGCGGAATGGTGCACACGCACCAGTCGGCTTTCTCCTGCGCCTCCGACGACGGATCGCGCGTAGACGTCGTGTTGACGGTGACGCCGGACGCATTCTGCTGGATGCGGGTGACCTTCGTGTCGTAGCGGATCAGATCGCCGACCTCCTTCGCGAAGGCCTTGCCGATCATGCCCATGCCGCCGACGGGCTGCATCGTCGTGCCGTGCAGCTCGAAGTCCGAGAACATCCGCAGGTTCGTCCAAAGCCGCGACCGCAGGATATCCGACAGGCTGATCGGCTTGCCCGGGATCGGCGCCGCACCGAGGCCGCCGCCCGCACCCTTCGCATAGCCACGAAAGTCGGCTGAGAGGCTGCCGGCCTTGTATTGGTAGCTGTTGTCCAACGCGCCCCATTCGCGCAGGGCCGCCAAGAGAATCTCCTGATCCTCCTTCGTCACGGCCTTGTCCAGCGCCCCCTGCTGGGTGGACTTGGCGAGCAGCTCGGCGATCTGGCCTTGGAAATCGGTCTTGATGTCGCGGATACGTTGAGGTTTGCCATCAAACGCCGCCGCAGAATGCAAGTAGGCGTTGTGATTGAGCTGGACGAACGGCTCGAGGATCACGCCGAGGCGCTTGCAATAGTCCAGCACGGCAGCGTGATGATAGGGAATGCGCCACGGGTCCCGGATTGAAATAGAGTCCGGGCGCGAAGCAGCTTGCAGGTCTGCGAGGCACCGCCGAGCTCGGACAAACGTGTCGCCCCCGCGCAAGGACCAGTTCCGGCCGCCGGGCCGGCTGTTGTATTCGAGGCACCTTGACCGAATAGCCGGCCGTCGCGCAGCTCGAGCGCCGCCGGTCATGCCGGCGAGGCCGGCGCCGAGGATCAGCACCGAAGCCTTTTTTCGGATCGCCATCGAGCTTGATTCGGCCCTTGTAGGCGGACTCGCTGGCGAAACCGAGCGAGGTCATTGTGTGGTACATAGCGGCGCGCCCGCCAGGACGCCGATCATCGAAAGCAGATCGCGGGCGACTCATCGCATGCGCCCGGTCGCCGGACATGAAGCCTCCACCACTCTTTCGACGGCCGCCAGCCTACGGGATGGCCCCCGGACGCCACATTAGCCGAACAGCTTAGGTCCGGGCGGGACATTCGTCGTATGCGAGACTGCAGGCCGGGTCGTCAACTTTGGGTATCGGCGGAAGCGGGGGCCGATGTGCTCGTCGGAGCGGATGCAGCGTTACCGTTCCCTGATCGCGCTTGTCTCCGTCCGGGATGACCTCGATCGTGGTCGAGGCAACCCGCATGAGCCCTAAACGTAACAAGCGCAGCCGCTGGCCCGGCAGAAGATCGTACGGCGCCGCCCAGCCGGGAGAGCGCCGCGATTCCGATCGAGCCATGCGGCGATTGCCGGATGGCTCGCGGAAAGATCGTAGCCCGCCTCGTGCTTCGGAAAGACGAGATAGCCGGTCATGGAAAGATCGGCGACGGTCGGATTATCGCCGACCACGAAAGGGCGGTCGCCCAGTCGCGCCTCGAGGATACTCAAGAAGTCGTCCACCCGGGCTTTCATGAAGGAGAGCACGTCGGGCTTCGTCTTCGGCGTGAACGCGCGCCGGTAGCGGTACATCGCCATGAAAGCCGCTGAGCTTCTGGTTGTCCCAGAAGAGCCAGCGCAGCACCTCGTAACGCTCGGCTTCGCTCGCGCCCTGGAACCGGCCGTACTTGTCGGCGAGACGCAGCAGGATCGGCGCAGTCTGCGTGAAGCTCACGCCGTCCTCGACGAGGACGGGGATCTCGCCCATCGGGTTTATGTCGCGGCGCCATTCCTTGGTCCGGGTGACGCCGCCGCCGAAGTCGGTCCAGATCGGCTCGAACGTTTGCCCACAAAGCGTGAGCATCAAGGCGAGCTTGTAGCTGTTGCCCGAGACTCCGGGAAGTAATGCAGCGCGTACGTGCTCACCGCGACCCGCCCGCCGCGATGATCCGCTCGCCGGAGAGCCAGCCCGAATCGTCCGAGGCGAGGAACACGGCGACGGCCGCGATATCGCCCGGCTGGCCGACGCGGCCGAGCGGCGTCGAGGCCACGGCGCCCTTCTCGAATGCGCTGCCCATGAAGCCGCCGCTGTGCGTCCCCTCGGTCTCGACCAGGGCCGGGATTGATCGCATTGACGCGGATCTTGCGCGGGGCCCAGCTCCTTCGAGAGCACCATCGTGATCGCGTCGACCGCCCCCTTGGTGGCGGTGTAGTACGGCGGAGGCCGGCGGCGCGAGCGTCGAGACGATCGACGAGATGTTGATGACGCTCCCGCCGTTCGGTCCGAACTGCTTGGCCGCCGCCTGCGTGGCGAGCAGCAGTCCCAGCACGTTGGTGTCGAAAGTGCCGGTGGAACTCGGCCTCCGTGACCTGTTCCAGCGGGACGTTGTGGTAGACGCCGGCATTGTTGACGAGCACGTCGACAGGTCCGAACGCCGCCTTCGTTTCCGCGAACAGCCGCTCCACATCGGCCGCCTTGGCGACGCTGGCCTGCACCGCCTTGGCCTTTCCGCCAGCGGCCTCTCGATCGCGGCGACGACGGGGCGTCGGCGCCCTGCTTGCTGCCCGCGTAATTGACGACGACAGCCGCACCTTCGGCGGCGAGCGCCTTGGCGATGGGCGGCGCCGATGCCTTTGGAGGCACCGGTGACCAGCGCGACCTTGCCCGCAAGCTTGCTCATCTCGAACCCTCCAGGTTCATTTCGATGATGATCTAAGTGATGTGCGAGCGATCGCCCCGCAAGGGCTGGTGTCAGATCGCGGCGAGCCGTGCCAGATAGGCGTCGAAACGACTCGCGCCGGAAGGAGAGGTGGGCGAACTTGCCCTCCGCGCGCGATGGCGATGAGACCGGCCTCCTCGAGCTCGCGGATGTGGTGCGAGATGGTCGGGGCGGACACTTTCTTCGCCTCGCCGAGGGCACAGCACGGAAGCGGCCCGCTGGCGCCGGCGATCTCCTTCAGAATCGCGTAGCGGCGCGGGTCGGCGAGCGCGCGGGCGATGGCCGCGAATTGGATGTCGGTGATCTCGGGTGTCGTGCTCGACGGGGCTCACGCAGCCAATATAGGCATCCGCGCGGGCCGGGCCCATCGACTCGAAGCCGTCCTCGGCCACCCCGCTTCCCTTCCCCCGCGCACCCGCCTATCAAGGCGGCGCAACCGGAGACCACGAGGGACGGAAAGGCGATGGCTGGCCACAGTCAGTTCAAGAATATCATGCACAAGAAGGGCAAGCAGGACGCGATCCGCTCCAAGCTCTTCTCCAAGCTCGCGCGCGAAATCACGGTGGCGGCGAAAATGGGCCTGCCAGACCCCGACATGAACGCGCGCCTGCGGGCCGCCGTCATCGCGGCACGCGCGGCAGGAAAACATGCCGAAGGACAATATCGAGCGCGCCATCAAGAAGGCGTCCGGCGCGGATGCGGAGAATTACGACGAGGTGCGCTACGAGGGCTATGCGCCCGGCGGCGTCGCCGTCATCGTCGAGGCCTTGACCGACAACCGCAACCGCACGGCGGGCGAAGTGCGCTCCTATTTCACCAAGGCGGGCGGCGCGCTCGCCGAGACCGGCGCGGTCTCGTTCATGTTCGATCACGTCGGCCTGATCGAGTTCGAGAAGGCAGTGGCGTCGGAGGACGAGGTGATGGAGGCGGCGATCGATGCCGGCGCCGACGACGTCGCGACCACGGAGGAGAGCCACGAGATCACGACCTCGATGGAAGGGGCTGCGCGAGGTCGCGCAGTCGCTCGAGGGCCGCTTCGGCGAGCCACGCAAGGCGGCGCTCGTCTGGGAAGCCGCAGTCGACGATCGCCGTCGACGACGAGGCGGGCGAAAAAATCCTCAAGCTGCTGGGCGCGCTGGAGGACAACGACGACGTGCAGAACGTCTACGCGAACTTCGAGATCTCCGAGGCGCTGATGGCGAAGCTCAGCGGGTAGGCGAATTCCCCTCCCCCTTGTGGGGAGGGGTCAGGGGTGGGGGTCGTGCCGTGCTTCTCGGCCGGCTGTGAAGGACACCGCGACCCCCACCCCTTGCCCCTCCCCACAAGGGGGAGGGGAAGCGGCCGTTCAAATCGTGAAATCCGCCGCCACCGCCTGCGTGCTCGCGGATTCGCTCGCCAGCGCACGGTCGCAAAGCTCGTCGATGGTCACCGCCTCGTAGGCGCGCAGCACCGCCTCTCCGACCTCGGCCAAAACGGGAAGCACAAACGCGCGTCACGAGATCGGGGCCGGCGGCCGCTTCGCTCTCGCCCTCGGCGAGGCTCGCGCGCAGCACGTCGGCGACGGAGATGCGGCGGCGCTCGCGGGCCAGCGCGTAGCCGCCGCGCGGTCCGCGCAGGCCGCGTAGGATGCCGGCCCCGCACCAGCACCTGGAGCAGCGGCTCGAGATGGCGCGGCGGCAGGTCGAGCCGCTGGGCGAGTGCCTTCGCCGCCACCGGCTCCGGCCGCGCGTGCAGGGCGATGTCGAGCACGGCGGCGAGCGCCAAGGTTTCCCGCCGGGCGATCAAGCTCACGGAGAGCGTCTCGCCGGCCAAGCCCGCCGAGCCGAAGCCCGTCGAGCCGAAGCCGCCTTCGGCCCGCAAGGTCACTTCGAGGTCGGTCGTGGGAACGAAGCGTGCTCGTAAAACCGGGGCGAGGATCAACTGAGCGATCCGCATGCCGCGCTCGATCACGAAGGGCTCGGCGCCGAGGTTGACGAGGAGCACCTGGACCTCGCCGCGGTAATCGGCGTCGATGGTGCCGGGCGCGTTGAGCACCGTGACGCCGTGGCGGTAGGCCAGGCCGGACCGCGGCCGCACCTGCGCCTCGTAGCCGTCCGGCAGCGCGATCGACAGGCCGGTCGGCACGAGCGCCGCGCGAGCGCCGGGGGGGCGAGGACGATCGGCGCGGCGAGCGGGCACGGCCGCGGCGGAGATCGCAGCCCGCCGCCTGCGCGCTCGCGTAGCGCGGCAGGTCGAGCCCCTCGCCGTGCGGCAGAACCTTTATCGCGACCGCCTGGTCCGCGGCCATGCTCGCACTCCCTTCACCGCCCGCGGGACTTTGGCAGAAATCGCGGCCAACGTCGCGGGTCGGCTTATCCCCAGCGCGCCGCCGCGTCCTCGTCGGCGCCCTTGGCCGCGACCCAATCGCGGCTCGACCCGTCGACGCGGTGCTCCTTCTTCCAGAAGGGGGCCCGGGTCTTCATGTAGTCCATCAGGAATTCCGCCGCCGCGAAGGCCGCGCCGCGGTGGCGGACTCGCCGTGACCACGCACACGATCGGCTCGCCCGGCGCGATGCGGCCGTGAACGGTGCCACGGCGACCGCGCCGGCGAGCGGCCAGCGCGCTCAGCCTCCTCGACGGACGCGCAGGATCTCGGCCTCTGCCATGCCGGGGTAATGCTCGATCTCGAGCGCGGCCAGCGTGCCGGCCTCGTCGCGACAGAGACCGGTGAAGGTGACGATCGCGCCGATGTCGGGGCGTCCGGCGGCGAGGCGCTCGGCCTCGACCTCGACGTGGAACGGCTCGGCCTGGACGCGAACCTCGCGCATCAGCCGCCGGTCATCGGCGGGAAGAACGCGATCTCGCGCGCGCCGGCGATCGCCGCGTCGTGCTTCACGTGACCCTGGTCGATCGCCGCGCGGATCGCTTGCGCGTTGGCGAAGGCCGCCGCATAGCCCTCGCCTTGCGTCGTCAGCCAGCCCATCAGGTCGGCGACGGTGACCACGTCCGCGGGCGGCGCGAGGATCTCCTCGCGCTTGCCGATGTGCTCGCGCACCCAGGCGAAATAGACCGCCTTCACGTTTCGATCGCGATGATGTGGCGGATGCCGGAGTTCAGGTAGTCCCATCCCGTGTAGAGGGTGAGGATCGCGGCGATCCACAGCAGCGTGACGCCGATTTCCGTGTTGTGCGGCAGCACCTTGTCGCCGGCAGGCCCGCAGATGAGGAAGCCGAGCGCGAGCAGCTGCACGGTGGTCTTCCATTTGGCGAAACGGGCGCTGACCGGCAACCGAGACCTCGAGCTGGGCCAGGAACTCGCGCAGCCCGGAGGACCAGGAATCTCGCGGCACAGGATGACGATGGCCGCCACCACCGCGCGACGCCGGCGATCGTCCGGTCGCTGACCAGCATGAACAGGACCGCGGCGACGAGCAGCTTGTCGGCGATCGGGTCGAGCATGCGGCCCAGCGCCGATTGCTGCGACCAGGCGCGCGCCAGATAGCCGTCGAAGAAGTCGGTGACCGCCGCGGCGGCGTAGAGGCCGAAGGCCGTCCAGCGCATCGTGTCGACCTGCGGCCAGTACATGCAGGCGACCACCAGCGGCACGGCGGCGATGCGGCCGTAGGTGAGGAGGTTGGGCAGGCTCCAGCGGTGGGCGGCGCCACCCGAGATGATCGTCATCGCCATGGCGCTAGAGACACGGCGCGTTTGGCGGCGTCAAGGCAAAGTGCGGGGCGAGAATCACGTGGGCTCGCCGCGTCAGCGCACCAGCTCGGCTTGCGCCAGCAGCGCGTCGTCGGCGGTCGCGAGGCGGCCGATCGCCGCCGCGCAGGGGCCGGCATCCGCGAGATCGTCGCCGGCCGCCCAGCCATCGTTGGCCGCCTTGCGCAACGTCTCGCGGTCGGTTCCGCGGAACTTGTCGAGGGCGAAAATGAAGGCGTACTGGTTGTCGGCGAAGCGGCAACGCGAGACGGGGACGTAAAGCTTGAAGCGCTCCTTCACCAGCGGCGCGAGGCGCTGCGCGGCGGCATAGGAGGTGGTGCCGGTGTCGGGTCGCCGAGCCGAAACGGACAAGCCAGAAAGGCGATGAGGAGCAGAAGGCGCGCCATGACTCGAGCTCCCGAAACGCGTGACTCCGGCGATCCGACCGCCGGCTCAGCCCGCCGGCAGGCCCGGGATCGCTACACCACCTAGAACCTGCAGGACCAGGACCGTGTTCAAGGCTAGGACCAGCACCGTCGCCAAGCTTGCCAACATCTTGGTCAATGGACCGTTGACGAGGTCGCCCATGAGATTCCCGCCGGCCGGTGAAACATCACGACGGCGAACCAGCGGTTACCGGCAGCGCGAAGCTGAGAACGACCTGGCTGAGGACGAGGGCCCGCGTCGAGTCAGATGCCGAGCCCGACGACGACCGAAGGCCGGCACGATGGTGACGAGACGGCGCACCAGGATCGGGATACGGATGCGAACGAATCCCTGCATGATCAGCTGGCCCGCCATCGTGCCGACGACCGAGATCGAGATTGCCCGAGCGCGATGAGCGGACACGAGGAAGACGCCGGCCTGCGCCGGCGCCGAGCAGCGGCGCCAGGGTCGTGTAGGCTTGGCCCGATCTCAGGCGATGTCGCTGTGTCCCTTGTGGAAAAGCGGGCAGCGGCCATGACGACCATCGCCATGTTGACGAGGCCGGCCAACCGCCAACAACGCGATGAAGACCCTCGCGATTGGAAAAGCGCACGAGGCGCCGCCGGGCCGCGTCGCTCTCGGCCGCGATCCGGTCCTGCGTTGAGCCCGGATGTGCAGGGAAGATGGCGTGCGGCCATCACCGTCGCGCCGATGATGCCGACGGCGATTGTCACGGCACCGGCATTCGGGCAGGCTCGGCAGCAGCGCGTGCCGGGCGACGGCGCCCCATTCGACCGGCGCGATCACCAGCTCGGCCCACGTAGCAGAGCGCGATGAGGGCGACGAAGAGCGCCGATCATCAGCTCCATCGGACGGTAGCCGCCGCGGTCGAGCAGCAGCACACCGTAGGTCACGATGGCCGTGATGGCCATGCCGGCGAGCAGGGGCAGGTGGAACAGGAGCGCGAGGCCGATCGCCCCGCCGAGGAACTCGGCGAGATCGGTCGCCATGGCGGGCGACCTCGCTTACCGCCCACATCGCGTAGACGGCCGGCCTCGGGAACTGGTCGCGGCAGACGCTCGGCGAGGTTGCGGCCCCGTGGCGATGCCGAGCTTGGCGGACAGCGCCTGCGCCAGCATGGCGATGAGGTTCGCCGCCAGGACTACCCACAGCAAGGCGTAGCCGTTAGCGTGCGCCGGCCTGGATGTTGGTCGCGAAATTCCCGGGGGGTCCATGTAGGCGGATGGACGCGATGACCGCCGGGCCCGCGAACAGCAGCAGATTTAGCGGATGCGCACGGGCGCGACCGGCGAGGATGTCGCCGATCGCTGCCGAGGGTCCGCACGGTCAGGCCGCTCGCGTCGCTCATTCTCAGCGCCTTTATAGCTTATGCTATAAGTGTAAGATCATGCTGAGCCGTATGGCAAGTCCCTCTTGCAAATTCGCTTCGTTGGCTGAACATCCGCTGCCGAACAATCACGAGGAGCCGTCTTGAGCAGAGAGAGCTGACGCCGACGCCAGAGCCCGACGCGCTCGTCGCGACAGAGCAGCATGTCGAGAGCTTCCGGCAGGCCCGCGCGGCCCGGCGCTCGGCGCTCGTCGAGGACTATGTCGAGCTGATCGCCGACCTCATCAATGATGGCGGCGAGGCACGCCAGGTCGATATCGCCGCCGCCTCCGGCGTCGCCCAGCCGACGGTCGCCAAGATGCTGAAGCGCCTCGCCGGAAGACGGGCTCGTTGCGCAAAGGCCCTTATCGTGGCGCCGTTCTTGACAGCGGCTGGCCAGGCGCTGGCCTTGCGCTCCCGCGAGGCGCCACGCGTCGTTGAGCAGTTTCTGCTGGCGCTCGGCATCGAGACCGAGATCGCCCGGCGCGATGCGGAAGGCCTCGAGCACCATGTCAGCCAGGAGACGCTCGACGCGTTCGCCCGCTTCGTCGCGCGCAACGGTTAGGCCGCAGCCTCGATCTTGTCACAGTTACCGGGAAATTGCGAGGGAGCGCCGCGATGCCCTGCAATCGATTGCAGGCTTATTTTGTTCGTACTCATGGGGTATTGCGCCCTCCCGTAACGGCAGGAGAAAAGTTGCCTCAACAAAAAGAAGGCGACCTAACGAGAGGTGAACATGGCCGACATTCATCCCCTTTCCGAACGAGGAGGTCGCGCCGGCCCGATGAGAGGACGGGGATCGAGACCGCGTCCGACCGGTTTCTCCGGGATGAGGGGCTCGAGCTGCTTGCGGCGTTTCGGGGCGATCGAAGACAAGGCGGCACGCCAATCCCTGCTGACACCTGATCAAGGTGATGGCCCGATCGGGGCGCCGCGAGCGGGCGTAAGCATCCACGCAGCTGCTTGCGCGATTCTCGGAGTCAGCAGCGCCGGCAGCACCACGCATTGTGCGGAAGGAATCACGCCGGCGCCCGCCGCGCGCAGCCGCGCGGCATGGCCAGGATCGGTGTGGCCGCCGCCGGTGAAGCCGACGACGCGCATGCCGGCAGCGACGCCCGCCTCGACGCCGAACGTCGAATCCTCGATCCACCACGCCCAAGTCGCCCGGCGGAAAGCCCATGCGCGCGGACGGCTGTGAAGAAACAGGTCCGGCGGCCGGCTTGCCGCGTCGCCACCTCGAGCCCGCTGAAGCAGCTGCGTCTTACTCCCCGAAGAAGCCGTCGAGCCCGGTCAGTTTGCAGGGTCAGCGCGATCCGCGTTGCGATCGGAGGATGAGGCGACGCAGCGCGGGCCGTCGAGACGCGCCAGCGCTTCGGGCGACACCAGGCACCGGCTTCAGCTCGCGCCGAAGCGTCTCCAGCATCCGCTCGCGCATCCGCCGCGCCCGTGTCCGGTCGGCAAGGCGCGGCCAAGCCGGGCCTCGATTTGCCGCGAACAATGTCGTCGTTGTGCCGTCCAGAAAGGCGAGGCCGCATTCGGCGGCGCGTCAGTCGGGTGCCCGCTAGCCCGTCATCATGGCGGACAGCGTATCGAGCGCGATGACTCGGAATCGACGAGCACGCCGTCGCAGTCGAAGATGTATGAGCAAGGGGAGGCGGTCATGGCAGAGCGCATTCGGAGGGGGTGAAGGGCTCCTCGGCCCGCCTCGATTCGGACGTACATCAAAAGATCGTCTCCGATCAAGACCGACCCGGACGGCCGCTGGAGCCATGTCTTAATTTACAGGAACGCGATCAGGCGGGGGCTGTTGGCCGATCGAGGTCATGCATGGGCGCGACCATGCGTTGCGCCCGCTTGGAAAGGAGCATAGCCATGAGCCAGCAAGGCAAGAAGAATCGCAATCCTCATCGCGCCCGCGGCGGCACCGAAGATCCGGAATTCGTCCAACCCAGGGCCGCCGTCGAGAAAGCGCGGCGGCGCCGTCCACGGTGATTTAGCCTGGAGGCCGGCAAGGCCGAGACCGTGAACAACGATCTCGATCCCGGTTCGAGCTACACCGTCGACAAGGCAATCGCGCAAGGTGAAAGCCGATGGCTTCGACGGGCTGGTGGTGCGGGGCCAGGGCGGCTGCGTCGGTGCGGACAAGCTGGCGCGCAGCAAGGACCGTGATCGCCTTCGTGCGCGCCTTCTTCGAGCAGGAAGAAACCCGTCGGCGTGATCTGCCATGGACCGTGGATCCTGGTCGAGGCCGACGTGCTCGAGGGCCGCAAGCCTCACCTCGTTTCCGACCGTGCGCACGGATATCGAGAACGCCGGCCGGCGGCATCTGGGCCGACCAGGAGGTCGTGACCGACCAAAGGGCTCGTGACGAGCCGCAATCCGGAACGACCTACCCGCCTTCTGCGCGAAAATTTGTTCGAGGAAGTTCGCGGAGGGCAAGCACACGAGGGGCAGGGCGCGTTAGCGTCTGGATCGTCAACCAGCATCCTGGTGACTTAGGCCGTCTCGCGCACGCCGAGGGCGGCCTATTTCTTTTATCTCGAGACGATCCGGCTAGCTGATCTCGGTCTTCCGCGGCGGCCCCATCAGCGCGGGCTGGAAGAGGATCGCGGCGCAGCAGGGTCGTGACCAGCGAGAGCGCCATCAGCTTGCCCATGCTCGACGTGCCCGCGATGGTTGCGAGGCCCAAAGGCTGCCGAACGCCGTCGCCGTCGTTCAGCGCCGACCAGAACCACCGCACGCGTGAGGCTCGACTGCAGAAGCTTCTTCGTGCACCGCGACGCCACGCCATCACGAAGTAGATGTCTTGAAGGCGACGCCGAGGCCGAGCAGCGCAGCGGCCAGCGCGATGATGTTGGCGAAGTTCAGCGGCATCTCGATCAGGGTGGTGATCCTCGAGCGTCCACCAACCCGCCAGCAGCAGCGGCACCAGGGTCAAGAGCACGTCGCCAGACGCGCTTCAGCACGATCCACAGGATCACGAAGGATCAAGCCGATGGCGATGTGCGCCGGCCTCGATGAAGGCCAGCTTCACGGTCTTGCCGGCCTCCTGGATCGACACCGGAGTGCTGTGACCGGTCGCAGTGCGGCGCGTTGGGTTTTTGATCTCGGGTCGCGAAACTTGATCATGTTCGGCGTTGTCGTTGGGATCGCCCTTCGGCGCTGTCTCGTGGGGGGGGATCGCGCGCGCTGCCCGGTCACCTTGGGCAGATAAAGGGACTTCAAGCTCGGCGGGATCGCCGCTCTGATGTCGACCTTCGAGGCTTCCAGCGAGTCGCGCAGTGTCGCCACCGTGGTCTTCAGCGGGGCACGGCACGAGCACATCGGCGGCGCGTTTGGCCGGACCGCCGGTGCGGCATCGGCGAGCTTGTCCGCCAGCTCGCTTGATAGCAGGCGCAGCGTCGGCGGCGCCCTGGCCGTCGATCGTTCTGTGCTGCCGTGGCGAAGGTTTTCGCGCGTCTTGCGGATCGAGGCGGACCGTGTCCTCGTCCGAACGGGAAAAATCGAGTGGGGCCGCAGGGGTTCAGGCGCCGGGGCCGATCGCCTTCGCCCCCTGGGCGATCATGGCGAGCTTAGGTTCCTGGTCGGTCGGCACAAGGCTCTGGAGCGTAGTGACGCGGGCGACGTTTCCGGCATGCTCGCGCAAGCTTGTCCGCCGTCTGGTTGGCAGCGGCGTGGTCGGGCTCCAGCACGATGATCGTCTGCGTGTCGGTCTCGAGGATCCTTCCAGCAGGTCGAGCAGGGTCGAGATCGCCTCGGTCTTCTGGTTGTCGAGGTTGACGCGGGTTGAAGTCGTCGAACTTGAGGTTTGCGCAGGAGCGGCGTGGGCGGCGAGGCGCCACGGCGAGCGTGCCGAATGACGATGACGTAGCGGTGCTTCTCGATGAAATTGTCGACGGGGGCGAGGAACTCTGTAGCCGACCGGCTCGCGCTCGGCCGGCGGTTTGATGATCAGCCAGCAGCGCCGGCAGAGATGGTGATCGCGCAGACGAAACGCGATGGACATGCCCGTGCCGGCAATCTCGCCGAGGTCGGCGGACGCCGCGATAGGCGGTCGGCAGGAAGGCGCGTAGAAGCCTGCCATCGTAGACAGGGCGACGAGCGCCAGCGGGACGTCCGACCTTGGCGGCGCCGATGCTGAGGGCGTCGAAGGAAGTCGTGAGAATCGAAGCGCTCGGCCTTGTAGCGGACCGAGAACTGAATGCCGAAATCGACGCCTATGCCGACGAAACAGCACGGCGGAAGGCGATCGACAGCACGTTGAGCTGGTGGACCAGGAACAGGCGGCGGCGAACGTGATGACGAGGCCGACAGGCCACCGTGGCGAAGGACCGCGCCGGACGATCTTGAAGGGATTTCAACGCCAGCGTTAGACGATCCGCAGCACCGCCGCGATCATGCCAGCACGTTGAGCCCGAACCCGTCGAGCACGGGTCGCGAACTCGGCCGGCGGAGATCGGCACCTGGCCGGTGATGCGCACATCGGGCGCCATGCGCGGACGTCGAGATGGAGCTCGCGCGCGCGCCCTGGCGGCACGAAATCGGGTCCGGCGAGGCGCCCGGGCTTCGACCGCGCTGTAGGTCGAGCACCGGCGCGCGGATCATGGATGAACTTGCGC